>JAMPIV010016186.1:0-122143 GCA_024509875.1 Oreohelix idahoensis
AAACAAATCTGTGACTCATCCCTCGATAATAGCTTCCGCCCAGACGGTTATCTGTAATCTTGATACAGACATGGGCCAGCGGAAGCGAATTACGTATTTATCACCTGTGTTTTTCGTCTGTCCACCAGACAAGGTCGCCGACAGACAATGTGGCTTTCTTAAAGTCTATCGTGCACTCCCGTCTTCTGCAAACATAGAGATGGTCGCTATCCATATGAGGTCAAATGTTGTACCGTCACGTTCAAAGGGGTCAGCCGGTTTATGTGATAACGTATAATCGGCTGGCCGGTCTAATTACCTGGCTGAACGTGAACCCAGTCTGGGATGGTTAACAAGATAAAGACAGTCCCATAGCCGATAAATCGGTAGGGAGTGAAGTGTTAGAGACTTCACCCTACTAGATTCAACATAGAAAGTAAAATAATGAACGACGGGGCAAAGATTATGCCAAATAAAAGACAGAAATAAAGAAATGAAGCGATACTGCCGGAGTGAATAAGAGTTATAAAAGTGTATGACTGATTTCGTCACAAATCCCACGATTTCCCTCTGCAACGTGGTCGATGTTCTTTGGTGCACTGGGTTCCCCGGATCCTGGACTGAGGAACGCGTATTTAATTACATTTAGTTGGCGCAATTGATAAACATATAATTATGAAAGTGATTATTATAACAAGAAGCTGCAAACAGGGGAAGTCATAAATGTATACTTAATTGCATGATTTCCATTCCTAAGTACTTGCTAGAAAGGAATAATAAAGGAAAATAAAAGGTAATAGCGAAGAAACGGATCAAAAGTAGAAACACTGAGAGGAATAATAAAATAGAATAGTAGCAAATGTGAGGACTAGAGTATTAATGAAATATAATGATAACTACAGTGAGGACTAAAGGATTAATGAATTCGAATGATAACTAAAGTGAGGACTAAATGATTAATGAATTAGAATGGTAACAAAAGTGAATGATAGAGGAATAACAAAACAGAAGTCTAAAAAAAGTGATTAAAAGTTACGGGATTAATAACATGTCGAATAAAAACTACGGAGCCGCGCTGGTGTAATGGCTTCGGCGTTGTACTGGCGACCAGGTGTTCATGGTTCAAACCCGGGCGTCAGCGTTTGAAGAAATGTTTACGGCCGGAAATTTGACTGAATAGCCTGAACGGCTCCTGTGATAAACCCTCTGCGGATGGGAAGGAGCGAAGCTCCTGACCGGGTTGGAAGGAAAGTCCTCAGGTTCCCCAGCCTCGCAATGACATGTCATTGGGCCGAAGGGCTGAAAGCCTAAGTGCCGCTGGTTAAAAAAAAAAAAAAAAAAAAAAAAAAAAAAAAAAAAAAACTAGAACATAATGTTAAAGAAAAACGAACATGTAATGTCTAAAATAGACAAATGCATAATGCTGAAGATGGACGGATATATAGTGTGAGTGAAAATGACAACAAATGAAAGAAACTTGACGTTTAATTTTGTGCTTAAAATAAAAACAGTTTCTATCCCTTTGGCTTTTTTTTTTTTTTTTTTGGTCTCTGACGAAGGATTAACTTTTTAGATGTTTTGTTCTAGAAAGTCGTTGAACTCTGCATGCTATGTTCTAGTTCAACACTGTAATACAATTTTACAGCATTTACTACAAGACTAAAGCAGAAGCGGCTCCAGAGAAGAGCCATTAGAACCACTGGCTCGGGGCGCCGAAACCGACCCCACAGAAACAGTCTAGCTCAATGTATCTAATCATTAGTGAGAACTGCATTTTGTTTTCTTAAATTTTAAACATTGTTATTCTGCAATATCGCTTTTTTTCTTTTTAGCTTAATTGTATTTTAAACTATATTTATTATATTAATGAATTTATTTATGTCTTTAAATATTAGGTTGTAAACAGCAAAACCACAACGTGGGAAGATTTTTCTGAGGGCACAAGTAAATAGCTGGCTAGGGGCGACTCAACCTGATAATTACATCTCATTCAAAAGACATCTGCATTCACATGTCATGAAATCTTGTACACAAATTTAACGACAATTCTGTTTCAATTATTTCAACGTTTCCATGAGCATTTACTTGTCACTGAAATATTTTCAATTTTAAATTGAATTTTTAATATTAAGTAGCTTTATTGCTTGACCTCTCTCTCTCTCTCTCTCTCTCTCTCTCTCTCTCTCTCTCTCTCTCTCTCTCTCTCTCTCTATCCCTCCCTTTATGTGCGTGAATGACTATGAGTAAATGTACTTGCGTGTGCTCAGTTACTGATTGTGATGATAGTATTAATTAATCCTGTCTGAAGTTATTAATATTTTAATTTTAATTTGTAAAACGCTGAAAATTGTATTGCAGGGCAGAAGTGTAAAAAGGCAATTATGCCTATTTCTTTACCTTGATGAAATAAAGATTTCGTTCGTTCGTTCGTTCAACCCCTGTTTGCGTTGGGCGACTGAACCGCTGTTGGCTCAGGGCCAGCTAAAGCCCTGCTAGCTCGAGGCGACTGAACCCCTGTCCCCTGGAGGCGACTGAACCCCTTTTGGCTCGGGGAGACTGAACCCCTGTTTGCTGGAGGCGATTGAACCCCTGATGGCTCGGGGCGACTGAACCTCTTTTGGCTCTGGGCGACCGGACCCCTGTTTGCTGAGGGCAACTGAACACATTTTGGTCGAGGCGACTGAACCCCTTTTAGTCTGGGGCGACTGAACCCCTGTTGGCTTGGGGCGATTGAACCACTTTTGGCTCAGGGAAGACTGAACCCCTGTTTGCTGGAGGCGCCTGAACTCCTGATGGTTCAGTCGATTGAAACTCTGTTTCCTCGGGCGCGACTGGACCCCTGTTTGCTGAGGGCAAGTGAACCCCTTTTGGCTCGGGCGACTGAAACCTCTGTTGGGTCGGAGCGACTGAACCCCTATTCGCTCGGAGCGACCGAATTCCTTTTGGCTCGGGCCGATAGAGCCCGGTTTTTTCGGGGTTACAGAACCCAGGTTTGTTGTACAGATAGGTTGTGAGTTATTTTTTGCCCCGTCTGAGTAGAGTGGATGGTGATAAATACGTGAGAAAAAGTGTGATAAATAGGTTTCCCGGGTGAATAGCTTAAGGAGTAGATATGTCTCTTGAATGAGTAAGTTTCTTTTATTTCAGGCTATCTAAACGACTATAATTTAGTACAAGACAACCTTGCCCTCCTCATACATATAAAATATAAGTTTAATCTACACACACACAGCTATGTGACAACAAAACACACAAACGTGAAAAAACTACGGTTACTTGGGTATGGGTTTGACCAATGCACAAAGTTAAGTTTCTTTTTTTTGTTTATTATCATTTAAACTTGACAACATCAAATATCTAAAGAGAGATCAAATAAATCAGATTTACATACATATGAAATAGCAGAATAAATGTGCCCTCCCCTTATGGAGAAAAGAACCCAGAAAGTTAATAACCCAAAGGTCGAAGGTTTGCACTATGTTACAGAGTAGACAGTAAAGTAAATAAGTTCCTACTATAGGCTACCCAGTAAAGTTAACAAGTTTAAGCAAATTCAATTTTGGTAAAGTCCCTGTAACAAATGAAAATATTCACTCTCTTTCATACAGTGGCCACTCAATCACTCTTACATACTCTTGGTGATATCCCTTGGAAATATAATTATCCTTGAATATGTCATATCAGGTTCACTACCCAAATGGGCCCCAGTGCATCCTCTAACAAACAGAGACTAGTGAGGTGAACGCCGAATCTGGTGTGGGTTTTTCCTGGATGAACAGAATGTCACCGCCAATAGTTGATGCAAGAGCGTGATCTTGAGGTTCACAGTTAAAAGATGAAAATACTTCCAGTATTGGGAAACATCTGGTTACTAAAAATGTTACAATTGATAAATGATGTAATCCTATCGGCTGACTCTATGGTAGAGTGCCGATTCTGAAACAGCGTAAATTCTGGATGCTACGCTTGAATACGACTGTCAGAAGTCGGGAATAAATGTTATTTGTGCACACCCCAGTGGGCTGATAAAATTGAAAAATATTGCTGGGTTTGGAAAGTCTAGTTAAATTTATAAGTTAAAATGTTTCTCAGGTATCTTTGGCAAATCTCGCTCACAAATGAAGTTGGTGACGCACAAGCCAAGAAAAAGAGACAACATTAACCAATCAGAAAGAAAAAAAAACCGCTGGACGCCCTTGTGATCAGGTCTGCTAGGGATATAAGAAAAACAATTATGGAAAAATGCTACTCCTCCATATAGCTATATATATGCACACAGGCGGGGACAAGACGATCTCTTATCCACTCCATCAGTCCTGATTAAATTTAGAAGGCACACGGTGTTTTCTTTTCTGCCTACACTATCGCACGTCGCTTAAGTAGCTATTAATTTGGTCGGCGTCTGATAGTTTGGTCGTATGATATTAAATATTAGGCACTTATAATAAATACGCGCAATGAAATAAGCGTGAATTCTTTTCTGTCACTATAAGTCGCGACAAGCATATAAATCAGTCAACTAAAACCGTCTCTTCTTGTGTGAGAAAGCGTGTGGTAAAAATTAACATTATAACTGAACATCTGGTATGAAATAGCTATGCGTTATTTTATTTCACTAGTTTTACCAGCTAGAAAATCTAAGTGAACTATAATGGTAAAAGCTACCACTTTTAAACACGTAAGCACTAATTTCTATTACCAAAAATCAGAATGAACAATCCCCACAAATGCAAATAACACATTTAGCGAACTGGTTCTAGAACTGCGTGCTTAGACTATCCAAAAATTATGAGTGACAACTGATAGCAGGTTTAAGAAAATAAAAAAACACAGTTTATATATATCATTATATTTCTCTGATCTATCGATGATGTTACTTTTCACGTTATCATGCGTGACGAGAATCAGAAACAGAGATTCAAGATAAAAGCTTTACGGCCACTCTTTCGTCGAGGTTTCAACCGATATCAAAAGACTTATAGTTCCCTAACGGTTTTCTCTGTACGAATGCCCGCTTCTGAAGATCAAAGAGCCCAGGGGTTTCTGGCTTCCCCTGAGTATGAACTTCAAAAGATTCTATGTTTTTCACGTGCGGTCTGTCAGGTATCGTATGATTGACAGATAAGCTCGCGTGAGGAGACGAGGTAAACAAACCTGTTATGACGGGCAGGTCACGAAAATTTGTAAACACTTCGTTTGCACGTGTTTAAGAAAAGAGGAGGGAACGATAGAGTAAACTGGTGTAATTAAACACAGGCAGAAAATGCATGGTTTTGCTAGCAAATCATAGAGCGCTACGAGATTTACAAAGACTGTCAGATTACTGTAGGCTCTTTTTCCATTATACGTCACACTGTTGACTCGGGGCGACTGAACACCTGCTGACTGGGGGATACTGACTCCTGTTGGCTAGGGGTGACCGAACCCCTACAGCTGGTCTTGAACTGAAGCTGAACATGTTCTCAAATCTTCACATCCCAGACACACTATGTAATCCCCAAAGCGTGTAATTGTAGGACGTCTGAAATCCAAAATGTTCTCCAAGCCTGTTTAGTTTTCACTCACGATCCTTTCTTTTAGTAACTTCTACCGTCACTACTTTCTAAGGCTGCCTAGCCATAATTACATAATAGAGAAGTGGAGCTTCAAACTGTGGAGTTAGCTCAAATTATATCATTTAATATATCTCTCCTCTCCCTCTTCCCCCACATATCTTCGCCTCTGCTCATTTCATTCGGCTTTTCCTGACATTTTCCATCAAGTTCTTTAGTTTCATTCTATGCAGTAGCTAAAAGGTATTTTCCTATTGAAAAGGAGAAAAAAAAACAGAATTTTTTTTTTTTAAACTAGCTAGAAGATAATTACGAGTGTTAGTTTTTGGGGATTGGAAATTTAAAATGCTATTCTCCCAAAGACATGAAAGTAAAAACCGAAAATTCCAGACAGTGGCTCCTCCAGCAGTTCAAAAAGGTGAAGGTCACTCACAAATTATGTTCGTGCTATTTGCCTCGTCTTGCAAAGGTATGGTCTGATGTGTCTCTTTTACTTCAGTCAACGTGACCTAGTTTAGTTCCTGGAGGAGAGTGTGTCTCTGAGGATACAAGAGATAACAAAGACCACTACTTTCTCCAGCATGCTGAAAGAGGTGACTAATATGATCTCTTGTATGGGTTTAACAATTACATAATGCAAGATATAATGCTACATAAACCACTACAGGATTGAACGTGAGTGCTTTGGTGCAGTCTTACTGCAGACGATCAAAATGATAAACAAGGATACATTACAGACAATACGAAACACCACAACAAAAATAAGAAAATATGCAGCCTGGACGGACCAACACAAGGAAAAAAACCAAAGCTATATATAATAAAGAACACTATATACCCAAATTATAACCCCCATGTGGTTGAAATGAGTATTCCATGCACATGATTAAAATCAGTTTTATTGTGCATGTACCAAAAACCAGGACCATCTGCGTCTTAAGGTCTTTAGCTCCACGTTCCACAGGAAGCATAAAAGGGGAAGGATAAAGATGATCCTAGTGCAGAGGTTTTCAAACTTTTTTGGTCCGCGGCTCCCTTGACCTGTGCATAAATCACCGCGGCTTCTTTCTATACTACAAAGATCTATATTTATTGATGGACCTTGGCTCATAATATCGAGCCCAACACTTTTCCCAAGCCACCGCGACGCCCTTAGCCGAGGGCCGCGACGCCCCTCGGAGCCGCGACGAACAGTTTGAAAACCTCTGTCCTAGTGTGATAATGTCCGTATAACTAAAGAGACATGCGCCTAAATGTACCTTCTTTTCATCACCCCTCTTCTCCAAATACCTCTTTATCTTATTTCAGCAAACTAGAAATACACGGTTAAACAAAACCCCAACATGTTGTCTGTCCTTTCATATCTGGTTTACTTCTCACCAGTTCTTATAATGGTCTCAGTCGTACTTTAACTGACACCCCCCCCCCCCCCCCCCCCCCCCCCCCCCCCCCGCCAAAAAAAAAATCAAAAAAATTACGTTTTAAAAGTAAGTCACGAAACAACATTACTTACATAGTAGAAGAGAGACTTCACATTTAAAAAAATATATAACAAGGAATAATATATCGCTTTATTTAAAAAAAAAGAAAACACACACATACACTTTCACATAATATAAAGTAAATGGCAAGGTAGATAATGTCATTTTTTAAAAAGCGGCAATATATTATCTAACATTTGTAGACGATATATATCCTAATTATAAACACATCAGGGATTGACCTACAGATTTTTCTCCATCAGTAAAGAAAAAAAAAAAATTAACAGACACATTTTCCAGAAGGTCATCATAAAATCTTGTCAGAACAGACAATTTGGATCGGACAATAAATTAAGACAACCGGATTCCAACTAATTTGATAGAACGGCGTGTATATTAGTGAGAGAGATTCAAACGGATGATCACAGATAGATATAGTGACAAACAGAGAGAACAAGTGGAAGGTGTTGAGAGATGATAAGGTAAATTGATATATGTCATTTCATACGACACGACAAAATGTATAATTAGTTGTTAATAATGTTACTTTTAAAAAACTACAGACTTTTATAAATCGATGCTAGCGTAGAACAGAAGAATTAGTACGGCAAGATCACTAATTGGTGATAAGAACTTGATAAATGCGAGTGGAACAAGACATGAGATCAAATGCTGGAGATGGATAGGACATACAGTGAGAAAGCCTGTTGATAGTTCTACAAGACAGTCTGTTTTCTGGAATCATCGTGTTAAGAGAGGAAGAAGAGGACCAAAAAGCACACGGAAAAGAGAACTGAAAGACAGACATGAAGGGGATGAAGAGGACATGAAAAGATATTGAGCTGATGGCACGTGAAAGGAAAAATTAACATACGTTTGTTGAAAGCCTTTGCTGCATGGGTAACAGAAGTTTGATGATGATGATGATTTTTGCAACTAATATAACGTGAAAATAGAACATAATCGCATTTAGAGATGCGTTTTTAATGTGATTCTTAGAAGAATCCTGGGCACTAAGATAATAGAATCGCTGTTCAGGGGTTCTGTGAGGTCTAGATGGCTCAGCCATGGCTCCAGATCAAACCGATAACCGTAGGTAGGCAGCGCCTTTGATTTAGGATGGTTATTTTTCAAGGCTGAATGTTACACTTCAAGTAACTGATGCTATCCATTACCATAGTTACGTATGCGTTTGTTTTTAAAGTTACTCATTTTCTTCTTATTCTTTCTTTTCTCATTTGTCGCTTTTGTTTTTTTCCCCTCATGTACCTGTCGTAAATTTATTTTGAGAGAAAAGAGTCGTAGAAATAGTGGTCCGGTTTAGAGTGGAAAATGATGATGGAAAGCTCAGTGATAGAAAATGTAGAGATTTAATAGTTACTTCACAGCGTGCTGGAGGAGAGTAAAGACAGACTTATTTACGACAAATCGTGTCTCTCAATCTTCTCTTTCACTCTCCTGGTCAAACAATTATTTGCCAGTTTTCCAGACTCGCATCTGCGCGCACACCGATTCGGTGTTTTCAAACACACACACGACGTTGATACAAACTATATTAAACGAATAGGGGAAATGTTGGGCTTTGGGTATATCCAACACACAGAACTAAATGAGTTTAGGTGATTTTATTCACTTTAAACATCAATCACTAAAAATATCAGATATTACATAAATTATCATAAGTACACAAATGCAAATAACAAGTTTGGGAGGGGGGGGTGAAGAAGATTGGTATCGACTAAGCCCTTCCCGCTCATTAGACAAAGACAAACCCAGTCCAGAGATAGATAATATCAGGAACACGGGTACGTTAACCTAACAGTAAAGTTAATTACTCTGAAAGAGGTGTTACCAAGTTAGGTATAAGTGATAGAAAAAAAAACCTGTTCTTCCCAGCTGTTCTTCCCTTTACTAAGCAAATGGAAAGGAGGTGGTTTTAAACAGAGTTAACAAATTATCAACTATCCCACTTAAAGGAACAATGTAGGGTATACAGAAAAGATATATGTTACCAGGTAAGCAAGTTAACAAAATGGTCACACAAAAGAATTAATTTCCTGTCATTCATACACGCGCTAGCAAAGGCCTTCACTCATCTTGCTCTCACTTACCGATTGTGAAAAAAATCTTGCACTCCATAGAATAACACAACAGCAGTTACACCTCAACTAAATGTATGAGTGTTTGTTCAAGTTCTAGCCCCAGATTATCGGGTAGGCGGTCAGCACATAAAAGGATCCCGTAATCGCTGGAAAATGAATCTGTAGTTGTGTCTCTTTTCTTAATAACAGTTTCTATGGGAGGGCACGGTCTCTGATACCGGGGTGAGGATGGTGTGGTCTATTTGACTATGCCGCGGATAATAAAATTCTTACGCGTGCTGGTACACTTTATCCGTGAGGTATGGTTTAAGTCCAGTGAGAAAACTAGTCACATCACTGTTCAGGAAATTATGAATTATCTCTCTGTGTCAGTAAACTAACAAAGCTCGGGCCAGTGTTCTTCTTCCCGTTACGACTTAAGTTGTTTGATGGTGCGTTTAAATTTGTCTTTGGGTGTGCTTTCTTTGCTATAAGTTAGATAGCGGAATTCCAAACATAGAATCGCCTCAAAGATTAAAAATTTACACAGTCTCAACAAGTTCTGCGTCAGGGGAACTCTACACACTGTTTATGCTTTGCTTTGCTTAGATTGATTTCTTTATTGCTTTCTTAATGCTGGGATCGCACAGGTTACGATCACTCTGTATGAAAGAAAAAAAAAAAAAGACATGTAATATACCGAAAACAAATAACCTTCTAAAGCGCGATGAATTTCCCGTTAAGCCTATTATATATATGCTCGCGTATTTAATTATGTATTTAATAAACACTGCGCGAGTTCTAGTGGTTAAAAACACACATCTATAAAACTAGGACTTAACTGAATTTATTAATTATAAATTCCTTCGCGACTTTAAAAGTTAATTTAAGCATCTATTATCTTTTGAAATAATATAATAGATAGATCATTATATTTAAAACTGGAACTCTTGAGATGGTTTAATTAAATAGATTTAAATTAACACAGAATCCCTTTAAATAGAATGACTGAGCTAGACCACTGATCACTTTACACAATATATATTTTACCGCTTTGCACAGAATTAGAAATCACTGCAAATATATATAAAATCCAGGGGAAAATCTATAACAAGATTTCAATAAAGCTAGTGCTTCTGTAAAGGTCTGGCCAGCGAGTGATAACGTGTCTAGTTCTACATGGTCTATTTAGCTAAAATGAAATGTAAGTTGAGTGGGACATGATAAACTTGACAACTTATTTGATCTCACGAACTTTTGGGGATCTGACCGCCAAATCAAGAGAAAAAAGCCGCCCCCTGGTCTTCGTATCCGCTCGCTGCTGCCCGTTTCGCTTTCCCCCGTTCGCTCGGTTCCTCGATTGACACCGAGACGCGAAATTAGCGGCAAGCAACTGCGTCTCGTATCAGGGAAAACTACTGTCTTTGATAGCGCCGATAGTCTCCCCTAAGATCCCTCGGTCTGTCTCTTTGATCTCGTCGCTGTATCCTAAATGAGTCCCGGTGGAATGAGTTCTGGCAAACGAAAAGTTACAACAAATGTTCAGGGGTTCTAATGTTATGAAAAGCTAAAGGTCCCTTTAAATCATCCATCATATCAGGGAAAATTCACTAGTCAAACTAGACGTACGTCACAATCGTCCCCACTTTTAGACATGAAACCATTTTTCATGTTTTCATTTTTGACAATGGAGGTGACCTGATTGGTGATTTTAGGATGAGTGGTATCTTCAGTTTGCTCTTCTTCCTCTGTAGACCAGTTTCTACTCAGAAAATCAGCCCCGACATTCTGTCTTCCCGGAATATATTCCACTTTGAAAGAATAAACGCTTAAAAGAAGCGCCCAACGCATGATCCTTGCGTTAAATTCTTTATTGGCACCAAGAAATGCTAACGGAGCGTGGTCTGTTTGCACCGTGAAAGATGTACCATAAAGAAACTCATGATGGCGTCTGATACCGTCAATCAGAGCAAGACATTCCCTTTCAACTACGCTGTAGTTCCGTTCCGCTTTATTTAATTTCCGACTGCCATAGGCAACTGGAAATAGCATGTTCAGGTCACTGTCATCGGCTTGAAGCAGTGTTGACCCGATGCCCTGACCTGACGCGTCGACTCTCAGTACAAAAGGTTTCTTGAGGTCAGGCAACCTCAAAATGGGGTATGCAGACAACTGTCCTTTCAAAGTGCTATACGCGTGTTCGCACTTTTGATCCCATATGACCTTATCAGGACAACCTTTCTTTGTGAGGTCAGTCAGAGGTGCCGTCAGTCCGTTGAAGTTCTGGATGTACTTCTGATAGTATGCACATAGCGATATGAAGGAACGTACGTCTTTCTTCGTTCGGGGTCTTTTTGCTGCCACTATTTTCTCCACGTTCTTCTTAATAGGCCAACTGCATCCGTGAGAAATAGTGTGCCCCAGGAAGTCTAACTGTTCAAACCCGATGAGACATTTGCTAGGTCTGGCTGTGAGACCCGTTTCCTGTAGTCTCCTGAGGAGCATAGCAACCGTAGCAATATGTTCTTCATAGGTTTCCGATGCAATTAAGATGTCATCCATGAAATTATGGATATGGGGACTTTGCAAAGGTTCTAGAAGCTTCCTCATCATCCTGGTGAACACTCCTGGTGCGTTATGCAAACCGAACGGCATCACGTTAAATGTGTAATGTCCTTCACTAGTGCTGAAAGCTAACAAAGGTTTAATTTCCTCCTTGACTGGTATTTGATAATAACCTTTGCTGAGGTCAATCTTGGAGAAGATCTTTGCTTTGCTGAGCTTGGTGAACAACTCAGAAACAGTTTGGAGAGGTTCGGGCTGGAATTCCGTTACAGCGTTTAGCAACCTGTAATCAATGCACAGCCGAACTTCCTTATTGGGCTTCTGCAACAGCACTACACTCGAGCTGTAAGGAGATGTAGACTCACTGATAATTCCTGCCTGACGCAGCTTGTCTATTTCTCCGCGAAGTGCATCAGCTTTAGCGTACGGGATGGGGTAAACTCTGGTTTGAACAGGGGTCTCGTTTGTTAATTTCATATCAAATTCAATGAGATTTGTTCGACCAGGTACATCCGTTAAAACTGCACTGTACTGTTTTAGTAGAGCCCTGGTTTCTGTTTGTTGTTCTGGTGAGAGATTGTCGCCGAACTTGACATCTTTAAAGGATTCTGTGGGTTGCAGTGGATACTCCATGCAACCATCATCATCTTCCTCGTCGTCTTCCGTTGCTATGGCGACAGCCAGGAGATGCTCGGAGGATGGCACCGGTCTTTCCAAATATTTCTTTAGCAGATTTATGTGGAAGACCTTCTCCTTTCCTTTGATGGAGATCTTGTAGTTGGTACGTGAGATCTTTTTAAGGACGGTAAACGGTCCTTGCCATCCGATGCGAAGTTTATTGCTTCCGGTTGGAAGTAGCAATAGGACTTTCTCCCCTGGTTGTAGTTCTCTCTCTTTTGCAGCTTTGTTGTATCTTTTAGTAATTTTAGCGCGGGCTTTCTTAAGGTTGGTAGTAGCTAGATCCCATCCTAGCTTTAGCCTTTCCTTAAGCTCAGATACATACTTGCTTGCAGAGACGACTGTCTCGTCAGCCTTCTGGTCTGTCAGGGACCGAAGTAAGGCTTCTAGTGGCCCCTTAATAGGTCTGCCAAATAAAAGTGTAGCTGGCGCAAAACCCGTAGACGCTTGGGGTACCTCTCGGTAGGCGAATAAGGCAGCCGATATATATTGGTCCCAGTCTTCCGGTTTCTCCTGACCCAGCTTACGTAACATCATGGTGAGGGTACCGTTAAAACGTTCCACGAGCCCATTTCCGGCCGGATGGTAGGGACTTGTGTGGATATGTTTGGCCCTCAAGATCTTAAAGATCTCCTCCATTAACAGGCTACGGAATTGGGATCCATTGTCCGTCAAAACTTGTTGAGGGAATCCCAACCGTGTAAAAATTTGCACAAGGGCTTCTGCGACATGCTTGGAATTAGTGCATGGTAGCGGTACGGCTTCGGCCCACATAGTGCAAGTGTCAACTAAGGTCAGGATGAACCTGTTCCTTCTTTTGGTCTTTTCCAGAGGACCAATAATGTCGACAGCAACCCGTTCAAATGGAGTCCCTACTATTGGCATTTGCCCCATAGGTACTGGGGGTGTCAAGTGCTTGGGTGCTACCCGTTGGCACTGGGCGCAGGATTTCACGTACCTGACAATGTCAGAGTTCATTCCTGGCCACCAATAGTGGTTTTTTATTCGCTGAATAGTGGCGGTTTGTCCCATGTGTCCGCTAAAGGGAAGAGAGTGCCCCATTTCTAAGATCTGGGTTCTGTACTGCGTCGGTACTAGGAGCTGGTTATTCCCCGTGTCCGGGTTGCCCGTTCTACGATACAATACACCATCCTTAGAAAAGATGTCTCCGTTGTGTCTGGGGTCCTTAGCCATGGGCAGTTTTTTAAAGCAGGGCGCCAGAGTAGGGTCCTTTTGTTGCGCCTCCTTCAGTTCATTCGGCAACAAGTTTGGCGCAGGCTCCCTCTCCTTCTTGGCTTGCCCTCTTGTGGTTACCGCTGCCACAATCGGCTCCTTAGGTCTCCCAATGAACACATATCTACATCCCAGGATAACTGGGTAGATCGGATCATCCATTATGGCCGCTTTAATAACTCCTCTGACAAAGTCAGAGTGTATTTCTACCAGTGCGATAGGAAGCGTCCTGGGTGCATCACTCCTGAAAACTCCACTAAGTTTGACGGTTTCCTCTGTCTCCTGACCGGGTTTGACTAGGTGCCTAGCGACAATACAATCAAAACTTAATCCAGTGTCAAAAAGACAAGTAGTAGAGGTACCGTTCAAAATTACAGTTCCTCGAGTTGAGGGTCGGTCCCCCTCAGGTTGAGAATCACTGACATTGACTCTACCTTTCGAGGCTGTATGCAAACATCCAATGCGGTTTGCACCGGTTTGTTTGCCCTGATCAGACGTTCCTGGTGTAGGGTCTTCCCTTTTCCTTGACCTTGGTGGCCGCGCTGCCACGTAGGCTTGTTGGGTTGATCAGAATTGTTGTTGGGGGGTATCGGGTTTTGTAGAATTTCGATTTTTCCTGGGGAGGTTTCTGGGTATTGTTATCTCGTTGGTTATAATGTTGAGAGGAAGTGGAAGAATAGGATGCCTGTTCTAGATTCTGTTTTCGAGATGGCTCATCGGTGGGTTTACGTTTAGTGCTGGGAAGTTCGGCCATTGCATTGCTATAGCGTTCGGCTTTATTGAGTATGTCTTCAGCCTGACTGCCCCCTGTTCAGCCAAAAATCTACGTGTTTCATTCGACAAAGTGGATTTTATCTGCTCCACAAGAACAAGTTCGAGGAGTCCCTCATATGAAAGAGGTAGGTCAGATAATTCAATGCACTTTGTCAGATAACCCGTGAGACGTGAAGAGAACTGTGGAAATGTTTCCGTGCTCTCTTTTCGGCTGTTTCTGAACAACTGCAGAAACTTTCGGGCAGTCATCTCAAACTGCTGTAGTAAGGCCTTTTTCAACATGTCGTAATCATGTTGATTCGGTCCCAGCTTTGTGTACACGTCATAAGCATTGCCTTTCAGTGACGTTGAAAGTTTGAGCGCCCAGAGGGTACTCTCTAACCCATAAAGATTCGCGAGTCTCTCGAATTTTTCTAGGTAGCTGTCAATTTTTTCGTTAGGGCTAGGAAAAGATTCTAAAGAAAACGACATAGCAGTTAATTGGGCAGATTGAGTACTGGAGAGGTCCATTGATTGAGACTGGGGCGAAGACGGCTCTCCGTTAGTCGAAGTAGAGGCGCCCCGACTCTCTAGAGCCTTAAGCGCCAGTTTATGTTGTCTTTCCTTGTCTCTCTCTCTCTCTCTCTGCGATTTTCCATCTCTGCTTCAATTTTCTTCTGTTCCAAAAGACGTTCTTCCGTTTCTTTCTTATCTGCCCTCTCCTGGGCTTCTCTCCTCTCTGTTCTTTCTTTCTCTTCCTTCCTCTCAGCTTCTGCTCTCTGTTGCTCCGCCTTCCTCTCAGCTTCGGCTCTCTGTTGCTCCGCGTCATATATTTCCAATTCCTGGTTAATAAACGCGTTTGCAGCTTCTGCATCTAATCCTGCCTCTTTCGCTTCCAGCCTCAAGATGGACCTCATCTTTATCCTCTCTGCCATTTTTAAAGAATAAGATGAAGTATGCTTAGAGAACTAGTAAGAAGAAACGCGAAAGGGAGGAACTCTGAACCGCTACGAGAAAAAAAAACACAAGTACAAATTTACCTGTGTTACCTCCTACCTGTACTGTGCAAACTTATCGCTGCTATTATCTGGCAATTAAGGCTCTAAACGCAAGCGACTATGCCACTAAATGGTAAGTTACACTGGAAAAGAATCTACTTTTACTAACAGTAGAGAAAAATTTAAATTAAAACAATTTAACAAAAAGGAAAAAAAAATTTTTCCCCTAAATTTTTAATCTCTGACAACAAACTCCGTCCCTAAAGTCAATTATTGAGATGAGACGTGTTAACTTAATTTTTAAAAATCAGAACAATCCGTCTTTAGCTAAGCTCAACTCTTTTTGACTTCAAAAACCTTAGTGACTGTAAAACAATCACGCAATCCCAGCAACTTTTATAAAGAAAGAAATATAATTATCTCCGCCAGAGGATAATTAAAATAGCAAATATATTTGTTTATCTGTACTTTCTACTGCTGTGGAGAGAAAACAACCTGTAAATATGCTGTGTGGACAACCAAATACTTAAAGAACGTTTGTCTAGGGGTGTAATTATTTATTTATTTCCCTAATTCACAAAGACAAATCATTCACACTCTACCTATTTAGACCCAAACTAAATCAGACTCAAAATATCTTTAACCCGGCTATGCGATTGCCTCAAATGTAGCTCAAGATCCCAGAACCAGCCCACAAATATGTGTGCATCAAATGTATCTCAAAATTATCCCAGACGAGCCGGCCAAATATTGTCGTAAATTTATTTTGAGAGAAAAGAGTCGTAGAAATAGTGGTCCGGTTTAGAGTGGAAAATGATGATGGAAAGCTCAGTGATAGAAAATGTAGAGATTTAATAGTTACTTCACAGCGTGCTGGAGGAGAGTAAAGACAGACTTATTTACGACAAATCGTGTCTCTCAATCTTCTCTTTCACTCTCCTGGTCAAACAATTATTTGCCAGTTTTCCAGACTCGCAATCTGCGCGCACACCGATTCGGTGTTTTCAAACACACACACGACGTTGATACAAACTATATTAAACGAATAGGGGAAATGTTGGGCTTTGGGTATATCCAACACACAGAACTAAATGAGTTTATGTGATTTTATTCACTTTAAACATCAATCACTAAAAAATATCAGATATTACATAAATTATCATAAGTACACAAATGCAAATAACAAGTTTGGGAGGGGGTGAAGAAGATTGGTATCGACTAAGCCCTTCCCGCTCATTAGACAAAGACAAACCCAGTCCAGAGATAGATAATATCAGGAACACGGGTACGTTAACCTAACAGTAAAGTTAATTACTCTGAAAGAGGTGTTACCAAGTTAGGTATAAGTAATAGAAAAAAACTGTTCTTCCCAGCTGTTCTTCCCTTTACTAAGCAAATGGAAAGGAGGTGGTTTTTAAACAGAGTTAACAAATTAGCAACTATCCCACTTAAAGGAACAATGTAGGGTATACAGAAAAGATATATGTTACCAGGTAAGCAAGTTAACAAAATGGTCACACAAAAGAATTAATTTCCTGTCATTCATACACGCGTTAGCAAAGGCCTTCACTCATCTTGCTCTCACTTACCGATTGTGAAAAAATCTTTGCACTCATAGAATAACACAACAGCAGTTACACCTCAACTAAATGTATGAGTGTTTGTTCAAGTTCTAGCCCCAGATTATCGGGTAGGCGGTCAGCACATAAAAGGATCCCGTAATCGCTGGAAAATGAATCTGTAGTTGTGTCTCTTTTCTTAATAACAGTTTCTATGGGAGGGCACGGTCTCTGATACCGGGGTGAGGATGTTGTGGTCTATTTGACTATGCCGCGGATAATAAAATTCTTACGCGTGCTGGTACACTTTATCCGTGAGGTATGGTTTAAGTCCAGTGAGAAAACTAGTCACATCACTGTTCAGGAAATTATGAATTATCTCTCTGTGTCAGTAAACTAACAAGCTCGGGCCAGTGTTCTTCTTCCCGTTACGACTTAAGTTGTTTGATGGTGCGTTAAATTTGTCTTTGGGTGTGCTTTCTTTCCTATAAGTTAGATAGCGGAATTCCAAACATAGAATCGCCTCAAAGATTAAAAATTTACACAGTCTCAACAAGTTCTGCGTCAGGGGAACTCTACACACTGTTTATGCATTGCTTTGCTTAGATTGATTTCTTTATTGCTTTCTTAATGCTGGGATCGCACAGGTTACGATCACTCTGTATGAAAGAAAAAAAAAGACATGTAATATACCGAAAACAAATAACCTTCTAAAGCGCGATGAATTTCCCGTTAAGCCTATTATACACTCGAGTATTTAATTATGTATTTAATAAACACTGCGCGAATTCTAGTGGTTAAAAACCCACATCTATAAAACTAGGACTTAACTGAATTTATTAATTATAAATTCCTTCGCGACTTTAAAAGTTAATTTAAGCATCTATTATCTTTTGAAATAATATAATAGATAGATCATTATATTTAAAAAACTGGAACTCTTGAGATGGTTTAATTAAATAGATTTAAATTAACACTTGTGATATCCGATCAAGGTATTAAGTTCTCCTGTCTTGTGATATCCGATAAAGGTATTAAGTTCTCCTGTCTTGTGATATCCGATCAAGGTATTAAGTTCTCCTGTATTGTGATATCCGATCAAGGTATTAAGTTCTCCTGTCTTGTGATATCCGATCAAGGTATTAAGTTCTCCTGTATTGTGATATCCGATCAAGGTATTAAGTTCTCCTGTCTTGTGATAATCCCCGATCAAGGTATTAAGTTCTCCTGTCTTGTGATATCCGATCAAGGTATTAAGTTCTCTTGTCTTGTGATATCCGATCTATGTATTAAGTTTTTCTCTGTCTTGTGATATCCGATCAAGGTATTAAGTTCTCCTGTCTTGTGATATCCGATCAAGGTATTAAGTTCTCCTGTCTTGTGATATCCGATCAAGGTATTAAGTTCTCCTGTCTTGTGATATCCGATCAAGGTATTAAGTTCTCCTGTCTTGTGATATCCGATCAAGGTATTAAGTTCTCCTGTCTTGTGATATCCGATCAAGGTATTAATTTCTCCTGTCTTGTGATATCCGATCAAGGTATTAAGTTCTCCTGTCTTGTGATATCCGATCAAGGTATTAAGTTCTCCTGTCTTGTGATATCCGATCAAGGTATTAAGTTCTCCTGTCTTGTGATATCCGATCAAGGTATTAAGTTCTCCTGTCTTGTGATATCCGATCAAGGTATTAAGTTCACCTGTCTTGTGATATCCGATCAAGGTATTAAGTTCTCCTGTCTTGTGATATCCGATCAAGGTATTAAGTTCTTCTGTCTGGTGATATCCGATCAAGGTAGTAAGTTCTCCTGTCGTGTGATATCCGACCAAGGTATTAAGTTCTCCTGTTTTGTGATAACCCGTCAAGGTATTAAGTTCTCTCTGTCTTGTGATATCCGATCAAGGTATTAAGTTATTCTGTCTTGTGATATCCGATCAAGGTATTAAGTTCTCCTGTCTTGTGATATCCGATCAAGCCTGCTTGTATTTAAGTTCTCCTGTCTTGTGATATCCGATAAAGGTATTAAGTTCTACTGTCTTGTGATATCCGATCAAGGTATTAAGTTCTCCTTAATTGTGATATCCGATCAAGGTATTAAGTTCTCCTGTCTTGTGATATCCGATCAAGGTATTAAGTTCTCCTGTCTTGTGATATCCGATCAAGGTATTAAGTTCTCCTGTCTTGTGATATCCGATCAAGGTATTAAGTTCTCCTGTCTTGTGATATCCGATCAAGGTATTAAGTTCTCCTGTCTTGTGATATCCGATCAAGGTATTAAGTTCTCCTGTCTTGTGATATCCGATCAAGGTATTAAGTTAAGTTCTCCTGTATTGTGATATCCGATCAAGGTATTAAGTTCACCTGTCTTGTGATATCCGATCAAGGTATTAAGTTCTCCTGTCTTGTGATATCCGATCAAGGTATTAAGTTTNCTGTCTTGTGATATCCGATCACCGATCAAGGTATTAAGTTCTCCTGTTGTCTATGTGATATTAATCCGATCAAGGTATTAAGTTCTCCTGTCTTGTGATATCCGAACAAGATATTAAGTTCTCCTGTCCTATGATATCCGATCAAGGTATTAAGTTCTCCTGTCTTGTGATATCCGATCAAGGTATTAAGTTCTCCTGTCTTGTGATATCCGATCACCGATCAAGGTATTAAGTTCTCCTGTGTCTTGTGATATCCGATCAAGGTATGAAGTTCTTCTGTCTTGTGATATCCGAACAAGATATTAAGTTCTGCTGTCTTGTGATAGGCGATCAAGGTATTAAGTTCTCCTATCTTGTGATATCCGATCAAGGTATTAAGTTCTCCTGTCTTGTGATATCCGATCAAGGTTTTAAGTTCACCTGTCTTGTGATTTCTGATCAAGGTATTAAGTTCTCCTGTCTTGTGATATATCCAAGGTATAAGTTCTCCTGTCTTGTGATATCCGATCAAGGTATTAAGTTCTCCTGTCTTAGTGATATCCGATCAAGGTATTAAGTTCTCCTGTCTTGTGATATCCGATCAAGGTATTAAGTTCTCCTGTCTTGTGATATCCGATCAAGGTATTAAGTTCTCCTGTCTTGTGATATCCGATCAAGGTATTAAGTTCTCCTGTCTTGTGTTACGTTCTCCTGTCTTGTGATATCCGATCAAGGTATTAAGTTCTCCTGTCTTGTGATATCCGATCAAGGTATTAAGTTCTCCTGTCTTGTGATATCCGATCAAGGTATTAAGTTCTCCTGTCTTGTGATATCCGATCAAGGTATTAAGTTCTCCTGTCTTGTGATATCCGATCAAGGTATTAAGTTCTCCTGTCTTGTGATATCCGATCAAGGTATTAAGTTCTCCTGTCTTGTGATATCCGATCAAGGTATTAAGTTCTCCTGTCTTGTGATATCCGATCAAGGTATTAAGTTCTCCTGTCTTGTGATATCCGATCAAGGTATTAAGTTCTCCTGTCTTGTGATATCCGATCAAGGTATTAAGTTCTCCTGTCTTGTGATATCCGATCAAGGTATTAAGTTCTCCTGTCTTGTGATATCCGATCAAGGTATTAAGTTCTCCTGTCTTGTGATATCCGATCAAGGTATTAAGTTCTCCTGTCTTGTGATATCCGATCAAGGTATTAAGTTCTCCTGTCTTGTGATATCCGATCAAGGTATTAAGTTCTCCTGTCTTGTGATATCCCGATATCAAGGTATTAAGTTCTCCTGTCTTGTGATATCCGATCAAGGTATTAAGTTCTCCTGTCTTGTGATATCCGATCAAGGTATTAAGTTCTCCTGTCTTTTGATATCCGATCAAGGTATTAAGTTCTCCTGTCTTGTGATATCCGATCAAGGTATTAAGTTCTCCTGTCTTGTGATATCCGATCAAGGTATTAAGTTCTCCTGTCTTGTGATATCCGATCAAGGTATAAAGTTCTCCTGTCTTGTGATATCCGATCAAGGTATTAAGTTCCCCTGTCTTGTGATATCCGATCAAGGTATTAAGTTCTCCTGTCTTGTGATATCCGATCAAGGTATTAAGTTCTCCTGTCTTGTGATATCCGATCAAGATATCCGATATTAATTAAGTTCTCCTGTCTTGTGATATCCGATCAAGGTATTAAGTTCTCCTGTCTTGTGATATCCGATCAAGGTATTAAGTTCTCCTGTCTTGTGATATCCGATCAAGTATTAAGTTCCCCTGTCTTGTGATATCCGATCAAGGTATTAAGTTCTCCTGTCTTGTGATATCCGATCAAGGTATTAAGTTCTCCTGTCTTGTGATATCCGATCAAGGTATTAAGTTCTCCTGTCTTGTGATATCCGATCAAGGTATTAAGTTCTCCTGTCTTGTGATATCCGATCAAGGTATTAAGTTCTCCTGTCTTGTGATATCCGATCAAGGTATTAAGTTCTCCTGTCTTGTGATATCCGATCAAGGTATTAAGTTCTCCTGTCTTGTGATATCCGATCAAGGTATTAAGTTCTCCTGTCTTGTGATATCCGATCAAGGTATTAAGTTCTCCTGTCTTGTGATATCCGATCAAGGTATTAAGTTCTCCTGTCTTGTGATATCCGATCAAGGTATTAAGTTCTCCTGTCTTGTGATATCCGATCAAGGTATTAAGTTCTCCTGTCTTGTGATATCCGATCAAGTATAAGTTAAGTCCTTGTCTCCCTGTTTTGTGATATCCGATCAAGATATTAAGTTCTTCTGTGTCTTGTGATATCTGATCAAGGTATTAAGTTCTTCTGTCTTGTGATATCCGATCAAGGTCACCTGTCTTGTGATATCCGATCAAGGTATTAAGTTCTCCTGTCTTGTGATATCCGATCAAGGTATTAAGTTCTCCTGTCTTGTGATATCCGATCAAGGTATTAAGTTCTCCTGTCTTGTGATATCCGATCAAGGTATTAAGTTATTCTGTCTTGTGATATCCGATCAAGGTATTAAGTTCTCCTGTCTTGTGATATCCGATCAAGGTATTAAGTTCTCCTGTCTTGTGATATCCGATCAAGGTATTAAGTTCTCCTGTCTTGTGATATCCGATCAAGGTATTAAGTTCTCCTGTCTTGTGATATCCGATCAAGGTATTAAGTTCTCCTGTCTTGTGATATCCGATCAAGGTATTAAGTTCTCCTGTCTTGTGATATCCGATCAAGGTATTAAGTTCTCCTGTCTTGTGATATCCGATCAAGGTATTAAGTTCTCCTGTCTTGTGATATCCGATCAAGGTATTAAGTTCTCCTGTCTTGTGATATCCGATCAAGGTATTAAGTTCTCCTGTCTTGTGATATCCGATCAAGGTATTAAGTTCTCCTGTCTTGTGATATCCGATCAAGGTATTAAGTTCTCCTGTCTTGTGATATCCGATCAAGGTATTAAGTTCTCCTGTCTTGTGATATCCGATCAAGGTATTAAGTTCTCCTGTCTTGTGATATCCGATCAAGGTATAAGTTCTCCTGTCTTGTGATATCCGATCAAGGTATTAAGTTCTCCTGTCTTGTGATATCCGATCAAGGTATTAAGTTCTCCTGTCTTGTGATATCCGATCAAGGTATTAAGTTCTCCTGTCTTGTGATATCCGATCAAGGTATTAAGTTCTCCTGTCTTGTGATATCCGATCAAGGTATTAAGTTCTTCTGTCTTGTGATATCCGATCAAGGTATTAAGTTCTCCTGTCTTGTGATATCCGATCAAGATAATAAGTCATCCTGTGTCTTGTGACATCCGATCAAGGTATTAAGTTCTCCTGTCTAGTGATATCCGATCAAGGTATTAAGTTCTCCTGTCTTGTGATATCCGATCAAGGTATTAAGTTCTCCTGTCTTGTGATATCCGATCAAGGTATTAAGTTCTCCTGTCTTGTGATATCCGATCAAGGTATTAAGTTCTCCTGTCTTGTGATATCCGATCAAGGTATTAAGTTCTCCTGTCTTGTGATATCCGATCAAGGTATTAAGTTCTCCTGTCTTGTGATATCCGATCAAGGTATTAAGTTCTCCTGTCTTGTGATATCCGAACAAGATATTAAGTTCTCCTGTCTTGTGATATCCGATCAATGTATTAAGTTCTCCTGTCTAGTGATATCCGAACAAGATATTAAGTTCTCCTGTCTTGTGATATCCGATCAAGGTATTAAGTTCTCCTGTCTTGTGATATCCGATCAAGGTATTAAGTTCTCCTGTCTTGTGATATCCGATCAAGGTATTAAGTTCTCCTGTCTTGTGATATCCGATCAAGGTATTAAGTTCTCCTCTCTTGTGATATCCGATCAAGGTATTGTCTGTTGTGATATCCGATCAAGGTATTAAGTTCTCCTGTCTTGTGATATCCGATCAAGGTATTAAGTTCTCCTGTCTTGTGATATCCGATCAAGGTATTAAGTTCTTCTGTCTTGTGATATCCGATCAAGGTATTAAGTTCTCCTGTCTTTTGATATTTGATCAAGATAATAAGTCATCCTGTGTCTTGTGACATCCGATCAAGGTATTAAGTTCTCCTGTCTAGTGATATCCGATCAAGGTATTAAGTTCTCCTGTCTTGTGATATCCGATCAAGGTATTAAGTTCTCCTGTCTTATGATATCCGATCAAGGTATTAAGTTCTCCTGTCTTGTGATATCCGATCAAGGTATTAAGTTCTCCTGTCTTGTGATATCCGATCAAGGTATTAAGTTCTCCTGTGTCTTGTGATATCTGATCAAGGTATTAAGTTCTTCTGTCTTGTGATATCCTGTATTAAGTTCTCCTGTCTAGTGATATCCGAACAAGATATTAAGTTCTCCTGTCTTGTGATATCCGATCAAGGTATTAAGTTCTCCTGTCTAGTGATATCCGAACAAGATATTAAGTTCTCCTGTCTTGTGATATCCGATCAAGGTATTAAGTTCTCCTGTCTTGTGATATCCGATCAAGGTATTAAGTTCTCCTGTCTTGTGATATCCGATCAAGGTATTAAGTTCTCCTGTATTGTGATATCCGATAAAGGTATTAAGTTCTACTGTCTTGTGATATCCGATCAAGGTATTAAGTTCTCCTGTCTTGTGATATCCGATCAAGGTATTAAGTTCTCCTGTCTTGTGATATCCGATCAAGGTATTAAGTTCTCCTGTCTTGTGATATCCGATCAAGGTATTAAGTTCTCCTGTCTTGTGATATCCGATCAAGGTATTAAGTTCTCCTGTCTTGTGATATCCGATCAAGGTATTAAGTTCTCCTGTCTTGTGATATCCGATCAAGGTATTAAGTTCTCTGTGTCTTGTGATATCCGATCAAGGTATTAAGTTATTCTGTCTTGTGATATCCGATCAAGGTATTAAGTTCTCAGGTATTTGATATCCGATCCATAGTGTTCTCCTGTCTTGTGATATCCGATCAAGGTATTAAGTTCTCCTGTCTTGTGATATCCGATCAGGTATTAAGTTCTCCTGTCTTGTGATATCCGATCAAGGTATTTAAGTATTTCTCCTGTCTTGTGATATCCGATCAAGGTATTAAGTTCTCCTGTCTTGTGATATCCGATCAAGGTATTAAGTTCTCCTGTCTTGTGATATCCGATCAAGGTATTAAGTTCTCCTGTCTTGTGATATCCGATCAAGGTATTAAGTTCTCCTGTCTTGTGATATCCGATCAAGGTATTAAGTTCTCCTGTCTTGTGATATCCGATCAAGGTATTAAGTTCTCCTGTCTTGTGATATCCGATCAAGGTATTAAGTTCTCCTGTCTTGTGATATCCGATCAAGGTATTAAGTTCTCCTGTCTTGTGATATCCGATCAAGGTTATTAAGTTCTCCTGTCTTGTGATATCCGATCAAGGTATTAAGTTCTCCTGTCTTGTGATATCCGATCAAGGTATTAAGTCTCCTGTCTTGTGATATCCGATCAAGGTATTAAGTTCTCCTGTCTTGTGATATCCGATCAAGGTATTAAGTTCTCCTGTCTTGTGATATCCGATCAAGGTATTAAGTTCTCCTGTCTTGTGATATCCGATCAAGGTATTAAGTTCTCCTGTCTTGTGATATCCGATCAAGGTATTAAGTTCTCCTGTCTTGTGATATCCGATCAAGGTATTAAGTTCTCTGTCTTGTGATATCCGATCAAGGTATTAAGTTCTCCTGTCTTGTGATATCCGATCAAGGTATTAAGTTCTCCTGTGTCTTGTGATATCCGATCAAGGTATTAAGTTCTCCTGTCTAGTGATATCCGATCAAGGTATTAAGTTCTCCTGTCTTGTGATATCCGATCAAGGTATTAAGTTCTCCTGTCTTGTGATATCCGATCAAGGTATTAAGTTCTCCTGTCTTGTGATATCCGATCAAGGTATTAAGTTCTCCTGTCTTGTGATATCCGATCAAGGTATTAAGTTCTCCTGTGTCTTGTGATATCCGATCAAGGTATTAAGTTCTTCTGTCTTGTGATATCCGATCAAGGTATTAAGTTCTCCTGTCTAGTGATATCCGAACAAGATATTAAGTTCTCCTGTCTTGTGATATCCGATCAAGGTATTAAGTTCTCCTGTCTTGTGATATCCGATCAAGGTATTAAGTTCTCCTGTCTTGTGATATCCGATCAAGGTATTAAGTTCTCCTGTCTTGTGATATCCGATCAAGGTATTAAGTTCTCCTGTCTTGTGATATCCGATCAAGGTATTAAGTTCTCCTGTCTTGTGATATCCGATCAAGGTATTAAGTTCTCCTGTATTGTGATATCCGATCAAGGTATTAAGTTCTCCTGTCTTGTGATATCCGATCAAGGTATTAAGTTCTCCTGTCTTGTGATATCCGATCAAGGTATTAAGTTCTCCTGTCTTGTGATATCCGATAAAGGTATTAAGTTCTACTGTCTTGTGATATCCGATCAAGGTATTAATTTCTCCTGTATTGTGATATCCGATCAAGGTATTAAGTTCTCCTGTCTTGTGATATCCGATCAAGGTATTAAGTTCTCCTGTCTTGTGATATCCGATCAAGGTATTAAGTTCTCCTGTCTTGTGATATCATATCAAGGTATTAAGTTCCTCTATCCTGTGATATCCGATCAAGGTATTAAGTTCTCCTGTCTTGTGATATCCGATCAAGGTATTAAGTTCTCCTGTCTTGTGATATCCGATCAAGGTATTAAGTTCTCCTGTCTTGTGATATCCGATCAAGGTATTAAGTTCTCCTGTGTCTTGTGATATCCGATCAAGGTATTAAGTTCTCCTGTCTTGTGATATCCGATCAAGGTATTAAGTTCTCCTGTCTTGTGATATCCGATCAAGGTATTAAGTTCTCCTGTATTGTGATATCCGATCAAGGTATTAAGTTCTCCTGAATTGTGATATCCGATCAAGGTATTAAGTTCTCCTGAATTGTGATATCCGATCAAGGTATTAAGTTCTCCTGTATTGTGATATCCGATCAAGGTATTAAGTTCTCCTGTCTTGTGATATCCGATCAAGGTATTAAGTTCTCCTGTCTTGTGATATCCGATCAAGGTATTGTTACCAACAGATTACTGGTGACAATGTATATAGTTATTATAATATTTATCTGTCTGAGGGAAGGTATTTGTTTTTAGAATCAGGATGTTTTCCTGGCCAAAGATATATCACCCATGATTGATTGATACTTTTGTTATATTGGTTATCTCCCCTGGAGATCGAATTTGGCGTATGAATCCAGATTTCGTTAGTCTGTGCCTTGTTGGGCCAGAAAACAGATTGTTCTTGCTTAGATTTATGCAGGAATGTTTATGGTCCGAGTCTATGTTTACTCTGTGTCTATTTCAGACGATTTGGTCTTATATCGTGATATCTTGGTATGTCTATTTTTCCTTGTACTGAACTTTGGGGTCAGGGAGTTTCTGCGCATGCCGAGAGGAAAGAGGGTCTTCCGTGATGATGGAATGCCTGGCGACCTGCCATGTCGAAGACGAGTCCTCAGTCTGTTGATCTCTGTGATTTGTTATGGGGACGAAGATAATTTCTGATATGATTATTAAGTCTATTAGTCCCCAGTGTTTATTCTATAACGCCAGGAGAGGAGAGCGTTTGTGTTTGCTAGTGTATTTCCTATGCCAAGGTAAAAGAACTGTTCACTGAACTCTTTCATTCCTAGGCTCAAATGGGCAGAGGTCTATATGAATTTACCTATGTCTATATGTCGGGATGACATGTTATCTAGCAGCACTGAATATGTTTATATGCAGCAATTATGAGGACAGAATATGCTGATTCTTGTAGAAACATTTGTGTTTATGAACAAAGCTTATATTGAAGATTTACTATACATCTGTATAGTGAGCGATGCTCAAAGGGAACCAGAAGCCATTTTGGAATCCTATTTATTGTCGATCATCAATCAGAGAACAGGGATGCCCCTTATTATCAGGTGATGATTAAGAGATCACAGTTATAAAGAAAACCCAATACTGGTGGGTTAACATTGTCTTCTGATAGATTTGCTGAGCTTTACCTAAAGGAATCTTCGCTAGAAAAGAGGTTCTGTCTAGGAGTCATGCTTGAACAGTATTTATTAACTGACACGCTGGGTCAGTAAGGCCTGATGATTATATTGATAAACAGTGGAAATCTAAGTGCTTGTCTACGGATGTTCCATTGTAATGTTCTTCAACATGAATGCTAACTTAAGATGGTAGACCAATGATCAACTGTATGCTATTTATGTCGACCTGTGTTCCTGTAACTATACTCGTACTGTCCAAGTGTGTGTGTCCAATTAAACAGTATGAAACGACCACAGTAGTCTGCATCATTAACTTCTAGATACATGTGAGTGAGTGTTTGATCTTCTAGTCAACTCTTCAGAACAAGCCATGCATTCGCGTACTGACACTCACATCGACACCCAAAGTCAACATTACATCCTTGTCGGGGCCTCATTACGTTTTTGGACAAGGTGACCTGTATGCCCAACACTGTGTCGGGTTTTGAGTTGACCATCTACACCTATACCAGCTGTATTAACATTGTGCCTGTATGAGCTATATCACAAAATAGCACTTAGTAACATGGTGACCGAAAATCAGCACTTATCAATCTGGTAGGCCAGCTTTCTGGGTCAACCTGCACAGTGGACATTTTGAGAAGTCAGCTACTGAGACCAGACCGTTTCCTGTGGCCTGTTACGACACACATGAACACCAGCAGTACAACTCTACAGTCGAAATCAGCATGACCTGCCCTATCGAGCGTATGCAGTAAATAGGTCAGCGCTCGTCGAACAGACGGTGTTTACATGAAACAGACAGCATTACACATCAGTGTTGATCGTATATTTGACTGTGTTTGCGAAAAGTACAGTGCAACTGAAGCGAGAAGTCCTACTTGTGATTCTTAGGAACTGTAAACGGTGGATTTTCCTGCACTGCCCTAGTTTGTGTTAAACTTTAATAATTTAGGCCGGAATTAATTGTTTATTAAAGTGCCATAATACAGCACCATTATAACTGAGCCTTCTATCTGCAACACATTCTATCTGCAACACATTTCATTATATTATATGTATTTATGCTATATGTATAATTATGTTTACATGTTTATATGTGATATTTGTGTATATTTCTGTGGGCGGTTGGTGAGGTGACTAATATAGGGTATACCAAGTCATATAGGTCCTATATTAGTGTTCTGTAGGGAGCAATTTTCTTAATTGAAAATTTGCACGCAACATCTGTTGCTATTTTTGTTAGCTGTGATGATCTGTCCCATCGTTGTTTTTGTAATATTTTTTCTGTTCTTCAGTTTTGTTTTGATTTGTTTGTATTTGAAGGTCTACCCTTTCCTAAAATTTAGTTCTATACACCTTTATATTTATACACTGTGACGTCATTTGTGTTGTTTATTTCATCGCGGTTGTCATCACAGGTTCTGTGATTATTTTCTTCAGTTTTTCTATTTTACTTAGTTGATTTCTGCGAATGTTTTCATGTTGTCTTTTATAATTGTTTTGTTGTGTTCTTGATCGACATACACTATATGAAATATATTTGATCATACACTACTAGCTGTGTAGTGAACTTATGAGAAATAATCAACTGATGATTAATTGCTATTATTAGAGGTACACAGTTGATTATACAAGACCTTATTTAAAGGCTTGTTTCCCACAGAGATTGTGATAAAGGGAGCTGGTTATTCAAGCTATTAAGAGCTTGTTTCCATTTATTTGGAGATAGATTTCATTATTGCTATTTCAGGTATCTAGTCACATATTGGTATACATTATGTCGACTTTAGATTACTTCATTGAGTTAGGGAAATCCCTAGGCAAGACTGGAGATAAGTTAGAGGAGTATGCTACCAGTCAATATGAAAAAGCACAAAAGGCGGAAGAGAGAAAACAAAAAGCCGAGGATAAAAGAATGGAATTAGAATTTGAGCAAAAGAAATTGCAGATGCAAATAGACGAAAGGAGATTCCAAATGGAAATGGAAAAACAAAATAAAGAAGCTGAAGCTGAACAAAAGAGATTAGACAGAGAAGCTGAGGCTGAACAAAAGAGATTAGACAAAGAAGCTGAACAAAAGAGATTAGACAGAGAAGCTGAACAAAAGAGATTAGACAGAGAAGCTGAAGCCGAGGAGAGAAAGGCAAAAAGAGAACATGAGGAAAAACTGTTAGCATTTGAGTTAGAAAAATTGAAATTAACAAACATGGGTAATATGAATCAGTCATCTGGTGGTAATGGTAAACCCTTTACTTACAAGGTCAAGGTACCAGCGTTCAATCCTTCCAGTGATGACATAACATTCTGGCTGGATAGATTTGAACTCTCTTGTCGAGCTCATAATGTGGATAAAGCACAATATGCTAACCAGTTATCAGAAAATTTGAAAGATGATTCTCTGACTAGTTTAAGTTTGGTTGAAGAGACTGACAAGGATAATTATGATGTTATTAGGGGAGCTTTATTGAAAAAATATCAATTAACAGAGTAAGGTTACCGGACTTTGTTTAAGAAGATGGTACCTGAATCAGGGGTAGAATTCTCAGAATTCATTGCAAGGACACGTCTTACATTTAATCGTTGGATTGAGCTATCCAAAACAGAAAAGACATATGAAGCACTTATGGACTTGTTGCTCAGAGACAAGATTATGTCAAGTGTAAATAAACCATTCCTTGAATTCCTACATGAGCGTAAACCCAAGACACTAAAAGAAATGGAAGAATATTGTACCCAATACGTCACGGCACATCCGGACGTAGCTTTTAGCAATGCTAAGGTTAAGGAAAGTATGCCAGTTGCTTCAGAAACACCATACAACCCTAATTATTCACACAAATTTAAGGGACCACATAACAGGTTTGATAAAAAGGGTAACCATAATAGTTATCAAAACCAAGGTAACCAATCATTTCAGGGTTCTTCTGCGAAGTAGTGGAGACGAGCCGACAGCCCTCGATTCAGGGGTGGTCATAATTATAGAAATTTCCGCAGAGGAAGTCATTATAGGAACTATCCAAGTCATCCATCATGGAGACAAAAAGATCATAATTATAGAGACACTCATTATAATGAATATGATAATGGTAACCATGAGAACTATGACTCAAACCCAAATAGGGGTTACAATAGAGGAAACAATAATGATTACAGAGGCAATAATAATCGAGGTAGATCACAATACAAAAAACATAAATCACATTATCAGGCAAACTCTGCACAGCAAGAGTCACATGAAGCCTATAAACAGACTAAAGATAATAATGACGCTAATAATATGGCATGTTCCGCTTTTGATTTTGGGAGAGCATCTCAGTGCCCCCAATGCAAAACATTATTTGAACCAACTATAGTGTCCACTTTAAGTTGTGGCCATCCTCTTCCCGCTCTTCCTGCGTCATTCGCGCATGATGGAAGAGGTTCTCTTGTCTTACATAAAGGTTTGGTAAATGACAATGCAGTCTCAGTTCTTTTTTATTCTGGATGCACCACAATTGGTGTTAGGCAGTCACTTGTAGATCCTTCTCGTGCCACTGGAAAAGTGGTCAAATGTGTAACATTTGGCGGCACCTTAGAGAAATACTCTACTGCTATCATTAGGATTGCTACTCCTTTCTTTACAGGAGATGTACACGCATGTCTTCTGCCGAATTCGATCGCTGATCTTATCATCGGTCGTATTCACGGAGTCACAGAATGCACTCCACAACAAATTTCCGTTTGGGAAAAACAAAATATGCAAACTGCTAATGCTGTAGTCACTAGAGCGCAAGCTCTTAATATGCCTCAAACTTCATCTACTGAAGATAATGAAGTACATAACCAAGATGATCACTCGGTAATTTCTCGTGACTCGTTTATAAAACAGCAAGAAGATGATCCGACTCTAAAGAAATTCTTCACTCTTGCAACAAAAGGTGATCCGAATAAAGATACAAAGCGTAAATCTTGGATTACAATGAAGAATGGCGTACTGGTACATATGGTGCAAGACTCCACTAAGTCAAGTCATTCTCAGATTCTTGTGCCCAAGAATTTGAGAGTTAAAATTTTGCAGCACGCACACGACTCTCAGTGTGCTGGACATATGGGTTTTTCCCGTACAAAGTCAAGAGTTCTTGCCGCTTTCTTTTGGCCTTTTGTGAACAAAGACACACGGATTTATTGTCGATCTTGTAAAGTATGTCAAGAGGTCAAATCCAAAGGTCCACGCCACGCTGCACCTATTCAGGCTGCAGACATTCCTATTCGACCATTTCAGAAAATGGCGATAGACATCATTGGTCCATTTAAGATCAAATCTGCTAGAGGACATCAGTTTATCTTGACGTGTGTTGATATGTGCACACGTTGGCCAGAGGCTATTCCTCTGAAGAGCATTACTACTGCTGACATTGCAGATGCTCTTTGGCTTATATTTTCTCGTCTGGGATTCCCCGGAGAGATATTATCAGACCATGGCACCCAACTAATATCGGATACCATGTCTCAGATAATGTCTACTCTGCAGATAGAGAAATCTTTGAGTAGTATCTATCATCCTATGTCCAATGGGATGGTCGAACGGCTAAATAGAACACTCAAAAACTTACTAGGGAAGATAACTGAGGATCATCCTCAAGATTGGGACAGGGTTTTACCCGCGGCCCTCTTCGCTTACAGAAAGGTCCCCAATGAACATACAGGAATTTCTCCCTTTGAACTTGTCTTTGGCGCGCGACCTTGCGGCCCTATGTCTTTGCTTCATGATCTCATAACCGCTGATAATATTACCGATGACACAAAATCTTCTTACGAATATGTCATCACGCTGAGACAAAAGATTACACTGACAAACAACATTTTTCTTTCTGATATAAGAATAACTGTTCTTAGGTCAGTTTCTTGCGCTGATTTCAAATTTGAAATCCGTTTATCTCTATCACGTCGGGTTCTTAAGATATTTGTGAATAAATATATTTTTGGGAAACCGTTATTTGCTCCGTTTCATTTTTACTATATAACTTATTAAAAATTAATAAAATGCAAAATAATTCTACTTTTTATACTGCTAAAAGATGCATAACATATGTTACGCTATTTTTCAAATAGTTACTGTATTTTGAAATAATTCTGAGCAAAATATGGCTTCTAGAAGTTGTAGAAATTCGGCTGATCTGTTCTGTTACGTGTGCGGATATTTTACCGATCGTGTTCACCAGAAAAACTTTACACCATTACTAAAGAAAGCATATGAACTTTATTTCGATTCGAAAGTTGATGATGCAAATAAATCTTGGAAGCCAAATGCAGTTTGTTCGACTTGTGCAAATACATTGGCAGGTTGGTTACGAAAATCGCCGAAGCATTCCATAAGTCGATGCCTTTTGGAGTGCCAGTAATATGGCGTGAACCGACAAATCACGCTACTGATTGTTACTTCTGCTCGACAAATATCCATGGTTTCACTTTTAAAACTAGAAAGTCTGTGGTTTATCCAAATATTGAATCGGTTTCGAAACCAGTGCCTCATGATCCAATTACGTGTCCGACCCCAGTTCCACCAGAATAATATCCATTGGAGGTGAATGAACCATCAGAAATTGATAGTTTACCTGCTTTAGAAACTAATTCTGACTCGGATTATATACCGGTGAATGATGATGTTCACTTAATTGACCATTCAGAACTTTCAGATCTAATACGTGATCTCGCTCTTACCAAAGGTCAAGCGAAATTACTCGGTTCGTGACACAAAGAATGGAATCCTTTAGCGCTAATACTCCGATATCTAAATTTCGTGTTAGACACAGAGAACTTGTTCAATACTTTGAGATGGATGATGACATTTGCTATTGCAAAGATGTAAACAGTCTAATGGTGCACCTCGGTCATGAGCACATAGTCAACGAATGGCGACTTTTCATCGACTCTTCCAAGACTAGTCTAAAAGCCGTGTTATTGCACAACGGAAATTTATTTCCATCAATTCCAGTCGCCTACTCTGTTCATATGAAAGAAACTTATGACAATATGGCTATACATTTGGCAAAAATAAATCTCACGGGCATGCAGACTGGGTATACTAAATTTTGTTGCTTCCTTTGTGAATGGGACAGCCGCAACAGACAGGAACATTATGCAAGAAAGGTGTGGCCTATCAGGGATCGTAGTTTACAAAGACTGCATCATTTTACCACCGATACATAAAAGTTGGGGCGCATGAAGAATTTCGTAAAAGCGTTAGATAAAACGAGCAAAGCTTTCACTTATCTTCGAGAAAAGTTTCCGCAAGTTAGCGATGCAAAGATAAAGAAAGGTATCTTTGTAGGACCTCAGATTAGGAAAGTTATTGCAGACAAACAATTCGAGAACTTGTTACATGGTAGTGAACTTCGCGCATGGATGGCATTCAAATCGATCGTCGATAACTTTCTGGAAAATCACAAATCTGTCGACTATATTCATATTGTTAAGCAGTGCATAGATGCATACAGAATTATGGGCTGTAACATGTCCCTAAAAATCCATTTGCTCGATTCGCATCATGACTTTTTCTCTGACAACCTTGGCGAAGTCAGCGATGAACATGGAGAACGATTCCATCAAGATATCGCCGTAATGGAGTCACGTTATCAAGGACGGTGGAGTGTGACCATGCTTGCCGATTATTGTTGGATGCTTCATCGCGATGTACCACATGCCATTCACCGACGAAAATCGACTGCAAAGAAATTCAAGCCTACATAACTGTTATACTTATTGTACGAATGATGTTGTAATACTGTATGTGTTGTTAAAAACCTTCAATTGCGTATTTCTAGAGATCCCGACCTGATAGAGAAAAACGGTTTGCAGATTTAAAAACAGCGCATTAAAATTAACCAGAAAAACATAGAAATGTTAGAGAAAGAAAAAAAAATTTTTTTTGTTAGCCAGTGTTATCGAAGCATGCAAATTGGCAACTTTTTCTTCTGAATTTGCTAAACAGAAGGCAAGACAATTTGCCAATAAGAAAAGAACCTTACGACAACTTTGTCCTGGTGACAAAGCATTTGTTTTGCTACCTTGTAGGGAAAACAGACTTCTTATTTCTTGGAAAGGTCCGTACGATATAATCTCGAAAATTTCCGATGTTGACTACATTGTCGATATTGATGGAAAGCATAAAACCTTCCACATCAATATGCTTACGGAATTCCATGAACGTCCGGATTATTTACAGCCTATTTTCCAGGCAACGGACGATTCACCAGTCCAACATGGTCATTACTCATCACTGTCCGTAATACAGGATGAGGAAACAAGTTTTTCGGATGTTAATCTTCCGCTTCCGATGATTCCACTTCATTCTAGTGAATCATGGAAAAATGTTACTGTCTCTCCTAATTTATCTCTAGGAGAACAGCGACAAGTTTTGGCTATGTTACAAACATTTCAGGATGTCCTTACTGATATCCCTGGACAAACTAATGTCATTGAACATGCCATTATTCTAACTGACCATAATCCTATTAGGGTCAGACCTTATCCTATCCCTATACATTTTCAAGCACAGGTTGAGAAGGAGTTGGATGAGATGATAGATTTAAAAATAATTGAACCATCCACTTCTGCATATTCTTCGCCGATGGTTATTGTTCGAAAAAAAGACAATAACATACGTCTTTGCGTTGACTATCGCAAATTGAATCAAGTTACGAAGTTTGATGCTGAACCTATGCCTTTACTAGAAGAGCTACTTACTAGTCTTTCTAAATCTCATTTTTTCACTAAACTAGATTTGTCTAAAGGATATTGGCAAGTTCCTTTATCTGAACGCGCCAAACCAATTACGGCTTTTTCTACACCTAGAGGCCTTTTTCAATGGAATTTCATGCCTTTCGGCCTTATGAACGCACCGGCTACATTCGTACGCATGATGCGTCGAATCCTATCTTATCGGTCAGATGTCATTGCGTACCTAGACAACATCTGTCTTTTCAGCGATACTTGGGAAGATCACTATTCGGGGTTAGTTGAATTACTGTCTACTCTACGCGAGTATAACCTGACAGCGAAACCCTCTAAAGCCTACATTGGTTTTAGCGAAATTTCTTTCCTAGGCCATCGAGTTGGTTATGGTTTCCTAAAGACAGAGGACCATAATATCACTAAGATACTTAACATCTCTATTCCTAAGACTAAAAAGCAAGTGCGAAGTCTCTTAGGTCTTATTCAATTTTGTGGAAGATTCATTCCGAATCTATCCTCTATCATGGCACCTCTTTCTACACTACTAAAGAAAGGATCGCCTAATATGGTCCACTGGTCACAGGAATGCCAATCCTCTTTGGATAAGATTAAAAATGTGTTTTCAACACCACCTATTTTAGTGTTACCTACCGCAGATAAGACATTTGTTCTTCGTAGTGACGCTTCATCAACTGGGATTGGAGCGGCACTAATGCAAGAGTACTCTGGAACTCTGCATCCTGTAATGTATACCTCCAGAAAACTTAATGCTGCAGAAAGGAATTATTCGGTTTTAGACCGTGAACTATTGGCTATGGTTTGGTCAATTCTCAAACTACAAAGATTCCTTCTAGGCGCACATTTCATAGTAGAAACCGATCAGAAAGCTCTTACGGCTATACAGAGTAAGAATTTGAAGAGCTCGAGGTCTACTCAATATGCAATTGCTCTTCAACCTTTTCATTTTTCGGTACGAGCTATCCGTGGATCAGATAATGTGATGGCAGACATTTTGTCTAGATGCCCACATGATTCCACCTAACTGTTAGGTCTTGGACTTCTTAACACATCCAACTCTACAACAGTTTTTCTTGTCTATATCAAGATAGATACACATTGTAGTTTGTAATATAGTGATTGTATCACTACTATCACTACGTTCATTGATATATATTCAATGCTACTCTTTAATGATTTTTCTTCTTTGTCAATCATGTACTTATAGGGCTTAAATATGAAATTGTTATATGCATTGTGTCATTGCCAGCATTGTAGTATACGTTGGTGGCACCTCCCTGGAAACATTTATGCTTAAGAGAAATGCTTTCTCTGAGATGTTGAGATGTATTCTCACAAGTCGATCTATGCTTCGACTTTACCTTAATTTGAAATTATAAATTGCTCTTATTAGTCATCTGCGCATTATTCGTGCTTTGTGAGCCTATTGTATGTTGCTCTCGGATATATAAAAAATAAAAATTTCATTTTTTTCCTGGGGTTTGCGGTAGTCTGTTACCAACAGATTACTGGTGACAATGTATATAGTTATTATAATATTTATCTGTCTGAGGGAAGGTATTTGTTTTTAGAATCAGGATGTTTTCCTGGCCAAAGATATATCACCCATGATTGATTGATACTTTTGTTATATGGGTTATCTCCCCTGGAGATCGAATTTGGCGTATGAATCCAGATTTCGTTAGTCTGTGCCTTGTTGGGCCAGAAAACAGATTGTTCTTGCTTAGGTTTATGCAGGAATGTTTATGGTCCGAGTCTATGTTTACTCTGTGTCTTTTCAGACGATTCGGTCTTATATCGTGATATCTTGGTATGTCTATTTTTCCTTGTACTGAACTTTGGGGTCAGGGAGTTTCTGCGCATGCCGAGAGGAAAGAGGGTCTTCCGTGATGATGGAATGCCTGGCGACCTGCCATGTCGAAGACGAGTCCTCAGTCTGTTGATCTCTGTGATTTGTTATGGGGACGAAGATAATTTCTGATATGATTATTAAGTCTATTAGTCCCCAGTGTTTATTCTGTAACGCCAGGAGAGGAGAGCGTTTGTGTTTGCTAGTGTATTTCCTATGCCAAGGTAAAAGAACTGTTCACTGAACTCTTTCATTCCTAGGCTCAAATGGGCAGACGTCTATATGAATTTACCTATGTCTATATGTCGGGACGACATGTTATCTAGCAGCACTGAATATGTTTATATGCAGCAATTATGAGGACAGAATATGCTGATTCTTGTAGAAACATTTGTGTTTATGAACAAAGCTTATATTGAAGATTTACTATACATCTGTATAGTGAGCGATGCTCAAAGGGAACCAGAAGCCATTTTGGAATCCTATTTATTGTCGATCATCAATCAGAGAACAGGGATGCCCCTTATTATCAGGTGATGATTAAGAGATCACAGTTATAAAGAAAACCCAATACTGGTGGGTTAACATTGTCTTCTGATAGATTTGCTGAGCTTTACCTAAAGGAATCTTCGCTAGAAAAGAGGTTCTGTCTAGGAGTCATGCTTGAACAGTATTTATTAACTGACACGCTGGGTCAGTAAGGCCTGATGATTATATTGATAAACAGTGGAAATCTAAGTGCTTGTCTACGGATGTTCCATTGTAATGTTCTTCAACATGAATGCTAACTTAAGATGGTAGACCAATGATCAACTGTATGCTATTTATGTCGACCTGTGTTCCTGTAACTATACTCGTACTGTCCAAGTGTGTGTGTCCAATTAAACAGTATGAAACGACCACAGTAGTCTGCATCATTAACTTCTAGATACATGTGAGTGAGTGTTTGATCTTCTAGTCAACTCTTCAGAACAAGCCATGCATCCGCGTACTGACACTCACATCGACACCCAAAGTCAACATTACATCCTTGTCGGGGCCTCATTACGTTTTTGGACAAGGTGACCTGTATGCCCAACACTGTGTCGGGTTTTGAGTTGACCATCTACACCTATACCAGCTGTATTAACATTGTGCCTGTACGAGTTATATCACAAAATAGCACTTAGTAACGTGGTGACCGAAAATCAGACCTTATCAGGTATTAAGTTCTCCTGTCTTGTGATATCCGATCAAGGTATTAAGTTCTCCTGTCTTGTGATATCCGATCAAGGTATTAAGTTCTCCTGTCTTGTGATATCCGATCAAGGTATTAAGTTCTCCTGTCCTGTGATATCCGATCAAGGTATTAAGTTCTCCTGTCTTGTGATATCCGATCAAGGTATTAAGTTCTCCTGTCTTGTGATATCCGATCAAGGTATTAAGTTCTCCTGTCTTGTGATATTCGATCAAGGTATTAAGTTCTCCTGTCTTGTGATATCCGATCAAGGTATTAAGTTCTCCTTTCTTGTGATATCCGATCAAGGTATTAAGTTCTCCTGTCTTGTGATATCCGATCAAGGTATTAAGTTCTCCTGTCTTGTGATATCCGATCAAGGTATTAAGTTCTCCTGTCTTGTGATATCCGATCAAGGTATTAAGTTATCCTGTCTTGTGATATACGATCAAGGTATTAAGTTCTCCTGTCTTGTGATATCCGATCAAGGTATTAAGTTCTCCTGTCTTGTAATATCCGATCAAGGTATTAATGTCTCCTGTGTCTTGTGATATCCGATCAAGGTATTAAGTTATCCTGTCTTGTGATATCCGATCAAGGTATTAAGTTCTCCTGTGATATCCGATCAAGGTATTAAGTTCTCCTGTGATATCCGATCAAGGTATTAAGTTCTCCTGTCTTGTGATATCCGATCAAGGTATTAAGTTCTCCTGTGATATCCGATCAAGGTATTAAGTTCTCCTGTGATATCCGATCAAGGTATTAAGTTCTCCTGTCTTGTGATATCCGATCAAAGTATTAAGTTCTCCTGTGATATCCGATCAAGGTATTAAGTTCTCCTGTCTTGTGATATCCGATCAAGGTACTAAGTTCTCCTGTGATATCCGATCAAGGTATTAAGTTCTCCTGTGATATCCGATCAAGGTCTTTCCATGTCTTCTTCAACCCTTTCATTTCTGTCTTCAGTTCTCTTCACTGTGTTTTTCGTTCACCCACTACCTCTCTTGTCCTATGGGATTCATGAGCAAGGACTGCCTTGTAATGCTATAGGTTTAAGTTTTAGGTGATCCCTTTACTGGAACATGTTTGAAAGCATTCGTGTTCTCTTGTAGCAGTTGCTTTTGTAGCAATGTTACGCTCTTTTTGCGCACCACAATGCGTTCGTGATTTTGAAACATCGCGGTGCTCTAATAGAACGTCGCTTGATTAAAATGACGTCAAATAAAATAATTACGTAGACGCGCGTGCAGAGCAACGACAGCTGACCTACATGATAAGTTTGTCGACGGGATATGCCCCTTGCGGAGCTAATGGGTAGTGAAAAAAGAAGGTTGTACATTTGATGTCTGTGACATTAATTGTCTTTTTATTCAGGGAAGAAATGTAATAAAACGTTTAGTGGCTACTTTCTTTAAAAATGTAATAGTAGTACCAAGGTGGATACAGCCGTAGGGGAGTGAAATGTTAGAGACTTCACTAGCTTAGTTGGCAAGGTGGATAATCACGATTCACTTCCGTAGCGAGACGATGTTGTCGTACGAATGGTCTTGGGTTCGAGTCTCCTGTAAGCCAATCACTTCAACTGCTTTTCTGTTGTATAATTTTCTTTCTTTTTTTTTCACTAGTGCCTGAAACATACCTATGTGTGTGTGTGTTATTTATTTAGCCTACTGCTTATAAGAGAAAGGTGAAAAGTGCCCTTACTCGGTGCCTGTGCCTACCCTTACTCAAAAACATAGTTAGGTACCATTTACTTGACTGGAGTGTGACTATACCAGTTTTAAACCCGGTAACTTTGTCGCCAGAGGTATGCGATCTTACAATTCTGCCAATCGGACGCTCCTATATTCTTTACCATGTATAAACAAAGATTCTTCATTTCTCCTGTCTGTACTGAAGCATTCAAGGCCATTTCTGACCTCAACCTGACCGCGGTGATTGGACCGTACGACCCAGAAGTCAGTCTAGCCATCGAATCTCTTCGTATACCATACCTCTGTACAACCAGTGTGGACAGACATCAGCGCTTTAACTTTATGGTACAGGTAAGAAGGTCATAACGTTGCCCCGTGCAGTTCCCAGGAATCTCTGACGAGGCAAAGATCGAACAAGACTACTGCACCCTCAAGCATGTCGTGGAAATGTGTCTCCTTTTACGACATGCATGAGAGAACCGCAGCCTTAATCCACTTTTCTCCAGAGATTCATTGGTACGATACGGGTCTAATAGGTCATTAGTATATTACAATAATCGCCTGTCATTTTTGTAGAAAGCCATGTGTAAATCCCAGGGGGGTCTTTGATGAAACAAAGAAATAATAGGTATATTGCTCCCTCAAGAGTGTCGAACAAGTCGACTAATTTGAGGTTGCCCATGAGGTTGGCAGTCTCATCGTGTAAAACAAATTCCCACAGAAACCTCTTCTACAAGAGCGTGTTACTACTTGGTGTAGGCTTCATGCAAGGGAAAGACCTACGGTGGTGGCTTCATGTTCTGTAAGGAGCGAAAAGAACAATTATAAAGGTCATAAGGTTGAAGGAAAGGGAACAGAAAGTCCTGTATTTCTAAATAGTCAAGTGTGGCGTGAGGTTTTATTTGGCTCTTGGATCAGTATAGTACTGACAATTACAGAAATAGAATTTCTGCAGAAAATGGTGAAGTCCCAGTGTCTGAGAGGACTACTGGTATCACAAATTAGTTACGGCTGTGAATGATCTGATCTCGAAACAATAGTAGAGAGGAGACCGACATAAAGTGCCACCTCCGCTGTGTAACTAACTGTGATATTAAAAAAAACAAGGAAACAGATTTTACTTAACAATGATAAAATTGACAAGTCGTTCAAATACAATTTCCTTATTATTTATTTAGTATATACACTATCTACTCTTGTGCTGAAGGGTGAATGGTGAAAAATGGAATGTAATGAATTTGTAAGTTTACATATGATTTACAAATATTTATATTTATATAGATATGTAAATAAATATTACAACAAGTTTTCCAATTATAGGAACAAAAATTATATCAGCTGTGCTGTTATTCAATTATAGTACATGTATCAGCTGTGCTGTTAATTAAGGATATAACACTTATCAGCTATGCTGTTATTTTTGTCTCTTGCTATGCTAATTTCACTTTCTCATCACTGACAGTTTCTATGCTCACAATGCTGACAGAAATGGTACTAATGTGTACTCATCTCTCAAAACGTTCTGTTCTCCTTAGTTTGGGTCACACAACTCCTGCTGAGGCTCGTTACTTTAGCCCACCCAAGACTGAGGGGGACTAAAGATGTAGCTTCTGTACAATCTCTATGCTCCTGCGAAGTTCCAGGCAGCGGGATTGACTCGAACATTAAAACCTGTAACAAGGAAAAATAGGGGCTAATTTCTGTCTTCAAGCCCACCTATTTCTAGTGTGGATGAAATGAGCGTGTCTCAGTGTCTGCATTGTAGGATGAATGACAACATGGCTCAGTATGATTTAGCAATAGCGAGACAAGACAGGTGTCTACTTGCAAAACCTTATTTCTGATAAATTAATACATGGATACATTCAATAATATAAATTCAATACATGAATACATCCAATAATATAAATTCAATACATGAATACATCCAGTAATATAAATGCAATACATGAATACATCCAATAATATGTACACCTAGGTGTGATACAACCTTTTCCTTCGCCCTATAATATACCAGGCCCTCTCTGACAAGTGCTATAATATATCCTAACAATAACGTTATGTTCTTATGATAGGAGTATATGAGACGAGGACTGTTTGGTGATATATCAGGTGGGAGTTATAGGAGACAATAGATTGGAGTTAGATGAGACAAGAGATTGAGTCCTAACAAGGACTGTTTTGGTTATATTTCAGTTGGTTTTATCTGAGATAATAGACTGAAGTTATAGGAGACAATAGATTGAGTCCTAACAAGGACTGTTTTGGTTATATATGGCAGTTGGTCTGAGATAACAGATTGAAGTCATGTGAGACAATAGATTGAGTTATAGGAGACAATAGATTGAGGTATGAGTCCTATTAGTCTTTGTCTATTCAATCATAATAGGAAATACAATCATTATACTTAATTTCCCCAAGATACAATCAGTAACCTGATAGGTAGTATAAATGACACACAACAAATACCAACATTATAGACCTGCGGAAAGCCTATTTTCCTAAAGGTTATCGTAAACATATTTACCCTCTAAGATTCAAACAGGCCAGTTTTTGACGCGACTTAGCGAAGTAGGCTGCAGGTCGATGCCCTCAGGTAAGCTATCAATCAAGGTGACAGCTTCTTCCTCTTCAGTCGGTCGGTATCTCTGGCGTCGTCTCGGTGATGTGTGATTATGCATAAAATCCGCCCGATTATATAGGCAGGTAAATACTTAAGGAAAGCTTTCGGTTGGTTCCTGGCGGAGCAAGCTGATTGGTTTCCTCCGGTTTAGTCCCAAACGCTGTACAGCCTAATTTTATTCAGTTTTCATCCGCCATCTTGCGTGAACATGATGGCCGTTAATTTATTCTGTCTCAGAGACTGGTGAACGTTGCTCGTTGATTGGTTGAAGCAAATATGTATCTCGACATAGTGATTAACAAAGTAGTGGGTTACACTCGTTTCACGACATAGCCCCCTCCTTTCCTAGCTGTGACTTGTCATAGCTGACGTGTAAACCCCTGCTGTGGTTAATCCTTTTGCGTCTGTCCTTCCAGAGTACTAGGGTGTCGACTTAAAAAATCAGCTCCTACATTGTCTCTTCCCGGATGGACCAAATTATAGCTAAACATTCTTTCTCTATGGTCTAGTAGTTTAACTCAGCTGCATTCAGCTTCCTACTGGCGTAGGCGACTGGTAAAAGTACCTCCGGCTGGGCTTTTGATTTCTGCAAGAGAGTTGCACCAATACCTATACTGCTAGCGTCCGTCCTTAATACAAATTCCTGTGATATCGGGTAGAGTAAGGATGGGTTTGCTGGTGAGTTTTGCTTTTAGCTCTGTGTAAGCTTTTTCACAATCAGCATTCCATTGGATTTTGTCCGGCTGTCCTTTCTTCGTTAAGTTAGTTAACGGTGCACACAGAGAGTTAAAGTGGGGTATGTACTTCTGATAGAACCCACATAATGACACGAATGATCTCACATCTTTCTTCGTTTGAGGTCTGGATGCCTTCTTTAACTTCTCTATATTCTTTGGGTCAGGAGACATATGACCTGTAGAAATAGTGTGACCTAAGAATTCCAACTCCTTACTACCGATATAGCACTTGGTTGGACGTGCAGTCAATCCAGTGGCTCTCAGTCTGTCAAACAACATGTAGAGCGCTACTATATGCTCTTCAATGTGTTTGTAGCAACAAGAATGTCATCCATAAAGTTAGTGATATGGGGATTTTGTAGAGGTTCCAACAATTTCCTCATCATTCTTGAAAAGATACTGGGAGCATTTTTCAGCCCAAAGGGTAGTACATTAAACTCGTAGTGTCCGTCTGATGTACTAAATGCCAGCATTTTCCTAACTTCTGGTTTCACTGGTATTTGGTAGTATCCCTTGCTTAGATCTACCTTCGATAAATACCTAGCCTTACTCAGTGTAGAGAACAGCTGGTTGGTGTCAGGTAATGGGTCCACCTGAGATTCTGTGATAGCATTTAGCTTCCGGTAGTCAATACATAACCTGTGTTCACCACTAGGCTTCCTTAATAGCACCACACTTGAGCTGTAGGGAGATTCAGACTTTGAAATAATTCTCTTTTAAGAGATAGTCAATCTTATCCTTGAGTGTTTGTGCTTGCTATTGTTCAGTCCATGTCCGCAGCAATGCTTCCAGTGGACTGTGTATGGGGACGGCAATACAACAACGTTGCCGAACCCACACATATTTCTATTGTAAGGGGCAGTATACCGAAGTGGGGCCTGTCTCCATCAACTGTTTGGTACAGCCCTGGTTCCTACCTCCTATGGTTCGGGTTTGTTTCTGCAGCTTTTTTAATATTGGTTGCTGACTAACCAAATTTTCCAAATGATCCAGGCCATGGTGTTCCGACAAATATCTTGTCGGGGTGGAATGTCTCTCGTCCCCTCTCTGTACAATACGGAGAGTTGCCATGGTTACTGGTGTAACAGTAAACTTGTGATTTTGTTTTCTCTTTATCATTGCATCTACCTGTTGTTTTCTCTTGTGTATTTTCTTTGTGGGCCTACGTCCGCAACAATGCTTCCATAGGTCCTGTAACTGGTCTACGCTTCTGAATGAGGTTACCTGGTTACATTCTGAACAGGATTTCATATACCGACTTATGTCTTCAATTATTCCTGGCCAGTAATATCGCAATGCTATATTTTGACAAGTGGCCCCTTTTCCTCTGTGACCACTGCCTGATGTAGCATGCTCTTGCTCCATAATTTCCTCCCTATAGAATTTTGGCACTACCAGCTGTCCATGCCCTTTAGGTCCTTTTCCAGCTTGTCTGTAGAGTAGGCCATTTTCCATATAGTAGTCTCCTTTCTCTGGAGGGTTATGGGCCTTTGGCAATTTGCCAAAACAAGGCTTCAATGTGCTGTCTGCTGTTTGAGCCTTTTTCATCTTTGTACGATGAATGTTTATTGGATCTCCCTCCTCCTTTTTGGTGCTCGACCTGGTATGGTTGGCTGCCATGACAACAGGTTTTATTGGGTCACCCAAAAAGACATATTTACATCCTATTACCAGCGGGTATATAGGATCATCACTTACTGCTGCTCTTATCACTCCTTCCACATAGCGAGTTCTCACGTTGATCCTTGCTATGGGAAGTGTCATGGTGCCAGTTCCCTGCATTGCCCCTTGTATATCCACTGTTTCTGTGGTAAGTTGGTCAGGGTGCACTAGGGTTGCACTCACGACTGAGTCGAATTCCAAACCTGAATCATATAAGCACTGAATTTTAGTGCCATTACATGTCACTTCCTCACAGACAGGGGGATGATGGAGGTCATTCTGACTAACTGCCAGTTCCTTCCTTCCCTTGTTCCCTGTTGTGAGACACGCAGCGTAATAAGGAGGGTTGTTCCTTCTGCAGTCTGCAGTATTGTGGTTACTCATTAGACAAGTTTTACACCACTTTCCTTCCTTCCGGTAAGGTGTCTTATCCGATCTTAGAGGGTTTTTGTCCTTTTGGTCAAATCTTTGTTTGTTCCTTGTGGTATGGTCTTTTTGTTCATATTTGGTATAGTTTTGTGATGATGTGAAGTTTTCATCCTGCTTTTTCCTATTTCCTAATACTTCTGCCTGAGCTGCTTGATATCTCTCAGCAACAGTTACAATATCTTCCAATCTCTCTGCTCCTTGTTCCATGATAAACTTCCTCATTTTTTGAGGCATTGACTATTTCACTTGCTCCATCATTATCATTTCCTTCAGATCCTGACACTTTCCTAAACTACTCCATTTTTCCAAATAGGTTTCCAATCTAGCAGAGAATTGGTGATAGTTTTCTCCTGGAAGAAGTTTAGCTGTTCGGAATTTCTTTCTATATGATTCTGAGTTCTTTTCATATCTCACAAGCAGTGCCTGCTTCAGGATTTCATAATCTTCCTGGTCATCTCTTGAGAGCTTCAAATACACATTGTAGGCCACACCTCTCAATCCCTGAGATAGTTTAAGACTCCATTTTTCTTTCACTAAGCCATAGGTAGTGGCTAGTCTTTCGTATCTATCCAGGTACGACTCAATGGCGTCTTCTTTCTCAACAAATGGGTCCAGATGAAAATTCATGGCCCCACTTGAGGTGCTCTGGCTGGAGCTACTCTCAGAGTGAGGTGAGTTACCACCATTATTGCCAGTATTTGCCTGAATTTCAAGCTCTTTTAATCTCAACTGATGGTCTCTCTCTGCTTGTAATTTCCTTTCCTCAGCTTCAATTTTCTTTGCCTCATTTTCAGCCTCCCATTTCTTGGCTTCAATTTCCAGTCTTTTGTCTTCTCTCTGAGCTTCCAGTCTTTTGTCTTCTCTCTCAGCTTCCAGTCTTTTGGCTTCTCTTTCAGCTTCCAGTCTGTTGGCTTCTGTCTCTAATTGCAACTTTCTTTCTTCCCTATCCATGTGTTTGTCCACTTCTGTTGTGACATACTGAGTAAGAGCATCACCTGTCATGTTTAATTCCTTACCCATCTGCATGATCGCAGTCCTGAACTTCACTAGATCAGCCATGGCGTTACTTAGAGAGGGTATGTAAATTTACTATATCAAATATTATAATTAAACTTAATTAATTTAATTGAACAAAAAATTTCCGTGCAACTTTGTGAGCATCAACTATTTACTGAGTACTAAATGGTACTCCTCCTAAGAAAATATTGTTTTTTTTTTTGTTTTTTTTTTAAATCCTATTATAGAATTTTTTTTCCAAAAATCTGTTTCTTATGTTATCGATAGGTGGCACAAGATAGAGTGTAGATAGATGAATAGACTAAGTATGGCTCAAGATATACAGAAATATCCCAGGAACGAGCCCCCAGTGTGGCGTGAGGTTTTATTTGGCTCTTGGATCAGTATAGTACTGACAATTACAGAAATAGAGTTTCTGCAGAAAATGGTGAAGTCCCAGTGTCTGAGAGGACTACTGGTATCACAAATTAGTTACGGCTGTGAATGATCTGATCTCGAAACAATAGTAGAGAGGAGACCGACATAAAGTGCCACCTCCGCTGTGTAACTAACTGTGATATTAAAAAAAAACAAGGAAACAGATTTTACTTAACAATGATAAAATTGACAAGTCGTTCAAATACAATTTCCTTATTATTTATTTAGTATATACACTATCTACTCTTGTGCTGAAGGGTGAATGGTGAAAAATGGAATGTAATGAATTTGTAAGTTTACATATGATTTACAAATATTTATATTTATATAGATATGTAAATAAATATTACAACAAGTTTTCCAATTATAGGAACAAAAATTATATCAGCTGTGCTGTTATTCAATTATAGTACATGTATCAGCTGTGCTGTTAATTAAGGATATAACACTTATCAGCTATGCTGTTATTTTTGTCTCTTGCTAAACTAATTTCACTTTCTCATCACTGACAGTTTCTATGCTCACAATGCTGACAGAAATGGTACTAATGTGTACTCATCTCTCAAAACGTTCTGTTCTCCTTAGTTTGGGTCACACAACTCCTGCCGAGGCTCGTTACTTTAGCCCACCCAAGACTGAGGGGGACTAAAGATGTAGCTTCTGTACAATCTCTATGCTCCTGCGAAGTTCCAGGCAGCGGGATTGACTCGAACATACGACCTCAGGTTTTAGGACACGAATAAAACCTGTAACAAGGAAAAATAAGGGCTAATTTCTGTCTTCAAGCCCACCTATTTCTAGTGTGGATGAAATGAGCGTGTCTCAGTGTCTGCATTGTAGGATGAATGACAACATGGCTCAGTATGATTTAGCAATAGCGAGACAAGACAGGTGTCTACTTGGAAAACCTTATTTCTGATAAATTAATACATGGATACATTCAATAATATAAATTCAATACATGAATACATCCAATAATATAAATTCAATACATGAATACATCCAGTAATATAAATGCAATACATGAATACATCCAATAATATGTACACCTAGGTGTGATACAACCTTTTCCTTCCCCCTATAATATACCAGGCCCTCTCTGACAAGTGCTATAATATATCCTAACAATAACGTTATGTTCTTATGATAGGAGTATATGAGACGAGGACTGTTTGGTGATATATCAGGTGGGAGTTATAGGAGACAATAGATTGGAGTTAGATGAGACAAGAGATTGAGTCCTAACAAGGACTGTTTTGGTTATATTTCAGTTGGTTTTATCTGAGATAATAGACTGAAGTTATAGGAGACAATAGATTGAGTCCTAACAAGGACTGTTTTGGTTATATATGGCAGTTGGTCTGAGATAACAGATTGAAGTCATGTGAGACAATAGATTGAGTTATAGGAGACAATAGATTGAGGTATGAGTCCTATTAGTCTTTGTCTATTCAATCATAATAGGAAATACAATCATTATACTTAATTTCCCCAAGATACAATCAGTAACCTGATAGGTAGTATAAATGACACACAACAAATACCAACATTATAGACCTGCGGAAAGCCTATTTTTCTAAAGGTTATCGTAAACATATTTACCCTCTAAGATTCAAACAGGCCAGTTTTTGACGCGACTTAGCGAAGTAGGCTGCAGGTCGATGCCCTCAGGTAAGCTATCAATCAAGGTGACAGCTTCTTCCTCTTCAGTCGGTCGGTATCTCTGGCGTCGTCTCGGTGATGTGTGATTATGCATAAAATCCGCCCGATTATATAGGCAGGTAAATACTTAAGGAAAGCTTTCGGTTGGTTCCTGGCGGAGCAAGCTGATTGGTTTCCTCCGGTTTAGTCCCAAACGCTGTACAGCCTAATTTTATTCACTTTTCATCCGCCATCTTGCGTGAACATGATGGCCGTTAATTTATTCTGTCTCAGAGACTGGTGAACGTTGCTCGTTGATTGGTTGAAGCAAATATGTATCTCGACATAGTGATTAACAAAGTAGTGGGTTACACTCGTTTCACGACATCAAGTATTTTCAAGAATGTCCTGTATTTCTAAATAGTCAAGTTGTTTCAAGAATGTCCTGTAATTCTAAATAGTCATTGTATTTCAAACATTTATAACTAATATCCTATAATTCTAAAGGGTTCATGTGATTAATGAATATTCTAGAATTCGAAAGAGTCCAGATATTTAGTTAATATCATGTAATTCTTAAGAGTTCTGACATTTGGTACATTTAATGTAATGCTAAAAAATGCAATGTATTTAGTGGCTATCCTCTAACTCTTACGATTACAGACATTTATTGAGTGTCCAGTAATTCTAAAAATGCGAGACATTTATTGAATAACATGTAATTCTAAAGAGTCCAGGCAGTTAGTGAATATCCTGTAATTCTTGTACACTGAAATCTAGGTTATTCCAGAGATGAAACATGCATCTGATGCCCTGTTGGATGTAGCACAAGCCTACGGTTGGACCAAGATTAGCGTCTTCTACGATGACTTTAATGGTACGTTATTTAAGTGCACTGGTTACCATCACAACAATTTTTTTTTCCTAACGACCTTAACTTTGTTAAAGAAGACTCTATCGACCTTAACTTTGTTAAAGAAGACTCTATCGACCTTAACTTTGTTAAAGAAGACTCTATCGATGAAGACGACATGGAAAGACCTAAAGTAGATAGCACGGGACATAAAATCTTGGCATACGTTTGTTGAAGGGCTGTGCTCCTTTGGAAGTAGGAAAATGAAAGAAGATGTTTTCTCTCAATTGTATTTTGCATTGAGGAACACCTGAACGGAATTATTTAAATTTTAAACATCGAGGAAATACCGCCCCGACAGCTGAACATGTTAAAGACGATCAGTATGCTGTAATCATCATGTATGGGTTTGAAAAAAAATCGAAAAAAAGGTGATTCGTCTTACGAGGACAAAGGACAAAGAAAATAGTCTACGTTACGGCCACAAGGCCTTCGTCAGGAAAGGAAAGAAAGTGAAGGCTAGATAGGACACATAAAAACTAAATAAAATAAAAACTGGGTACTTCCCTGAAGGCAAGAACCGAAATTCTATCAAAATCGCTGTCCTGTTGATAAGCGCGTGGCTGAACAGAAAGCGACTTCCGCCGCCGGATGTACACAATGCATACTAAGAAACTAAAAAACGAAACCGGAAAATAAACTACCCAACGTGATAAAAGTGGGGACTGGAAATAATAAGGGACAGAATGAGTGGGAGATAAATAAATATGAAATAAAAAAATGTATATGGCATACAAATAGACGAATAGGATAAGAGTAAGTCCCGTAAGGCTCCGGGGTATTTTTAAAGAGACAGTGACAGAACAGAATCACTGTTTCAACCAGATACGTCATAAGGGTTGAACAATGTGAGGTGTATCTGCAGCTGAAAACCTCATCATGTTTAAGAAATAGCTGCAGAAAGCAACACGACAAGAGCACATGAAGTCTTGTGGCGCAAGCTTTCTGCAAGGACCGACTGAAGAGATAACTCATGTTCCAAAACGCATGAAAAGAAAAGAAAAGGAAGAAAAAGACGAAGAAGTAGAAGAAGAAGAAGAAGAAGAAGAAGAAGAAGAAGAAGGCACGGAAGGAAGCTGTTCTTATACCTATATCAAAGAAAAACAAAGACATAAAAGAACCAAATGGTTACAGAACAATCAGCCTACTAAGCTGTGTAGGTAAACTGATGGAGCGCATGATTAATACCAGACTGATGTAAGGTAAAGGATCCCGTTACACGCCCATTGAGGCATATTTGGAATATGGTGTTAGGCCCATATTTTCTTGACCATCGGCACACGAGGGGTGATGTGGTCAGCATCACACCGGCCGCCTTAACCTTCCCAGGGTTGCTCTGGTACACAATTCATGAGGCTGGGTCGACACCCGGAGCCGTTTGCGGTCTAAAAATCCCACCTCAACTGGGGATCGAACCCTGGACCATCGAGCTAGGAAGCCAATGCACTAACCACTGCGCTACCGCGACTCCTCAGACTCAGGTGCCACCTGGAAATAGAAAAAAAACTTTTTAACCCCCTCCACAAGCAGGTTTCAGACGACACAGATCCTCTGATCACATATATAACTCAGGAAATCGTTGATACTTTCCAAGAGAAAAAAAAAACACACGCTAGTGGTTTGTGTAGGTTTGGAAAAAAGCGTTTGTTAAAGTAGGGAGAGAGGAATTGAAAGTTTAGCTGCACCAAAGTGGTGTGTTTGGGCGAATGTATAAATGGATTGGCCACTACCTTGAGAATAAAACCGCCAGAGTGCAGCTGCAAGGACAGACTAGTAAGAATTTTATATTAGAGCAGGGTATCCTCCAAGGCTGGGTCCTGTAACCTACACTGTTCCTTGCATACATAAATGACATAACAGAAAATATTCCAAGAATAACACAATGCCTCCTTTGCAGATGACTTAGCCTTGTGGATTCCTGATGAGTATATCACTACTGCAAACATTCGCATGCAGCAAGCACTAACATTACTGGAAGAGTGGGCCAAAACATGGCTAATGATGATAAATGAAGGGGAAACAACATACACAGTGTTTTCCATCTAGAATAAACCACATAACTCCAAACTAGTGCTAAACGGCAAAAATTCTACATCTAGATGACAATTCAAACTACCTAGGCATTATTTTGATCGCCGTCTCACTCGGAAAACCAACAAGTTGCTAGAAACCGGATGAGAGCAAGGCAAAGAATAGCAATTATGAAAAAAAAAACTTGCTGGAACAGCTTGGGGTACAGATGAGAGAGTGCTAAAGGCGAGTAAGACAGCAGCTAAGTCAAACGTCGACAAAATCAGCACACTCAAAAAAATCAAGCAGTGAGAATTATAACGGGAGGCATGAAGACAACACCTATACAAGAACTCGAAAAGATTACTGCTGGGAAGTGGAGTAGCTGAGAAGTGGAGTATTGTATTGCTATGACTTGTAATTTGACTATGTGTGTATACAATGTTAACGTGTGGTGATGTAAATAAACTGTTATTAACTGTCGCCTGCCGTTACACCATTCCATGACTCGTGGTGTACATTACTGTGAGTGACTGTTCCAGATACACACTCTCTTCGTCACCTCACTTATCACATCAACACACAACTTTGTAGTATCAGTGATTGTATTATCAGTGGTCGTCAGTAGTACGGGTTATGATACCCGCAACGTCTGCGTGATGAGAATTACAGATGTATGAGTAGTCTGTGTGGCGATGATATAGACCGAACCACTACACTTGCAACAGTGGGTGTATACAGACTATAACATTTACTGTGTTGATGTATTAGCGTAGAAACAGTGGTGGTATCTAACGGTTGTAAAAATTACATGCCTCCAGCCAATGGAGGATAGAGGAGACAGCAGAGCCCAGCAACAAGCTGAAAAATCCAAGAGACTAATAGACCATTGAATAAATGCTCTTAAAAGGCAAAGACTCGAGCGAAACAACTTTGTAGAATCAACCACAACACAGACGACAGCAGTTTCCAGAAATGCAATATCAACAATTAAACCCATCTAAGCTGCTCAACAATCTAAGCTGATTTTTAACAATGGTATAAGCGCCGTACCGTTCAGAAAGCAATGGCAAACTACTGAATGAAAAAAATTGCGTAGAAAAATCACAAACAGCCAATAAAAGCTGGGGTTGATTGCCACGTCCTGTAAAGGATAAGCAACTAACTTTAAGCTGCTCACAAGCTTCCAGTTTGGAAACAACATCGTTTCCCCGAAATGATAGAAATAATTCCTAGAATTGAGAGAAATAAGAGCCAGACTGCAACAGAGAGAAAATCCATAGCCACCAAATACCTTGTACATAGAAAAACATTACCCACGCAACACCTGAACCCATTCATTCACAGGTGGATCAGAAACAAATGCAACAGAAAATGGAGGTGGAAATGTCTTTCTGAGCTTAAGCAATGGTGCACACAAAAAAAGCTGTCAGTGGCAACAGGACAATTCTCAAGTAACTTCAGAGCAGAGGCAGAGGCCTTGAAAACTGCAGCAGATGTTATAATGCCAGAAGAAAGCACAGAGAGACAAGTTGCTTTCTTCACCGATGCACTGTCAGAAATTGCAACTTTCAAAAGCCAAAATAATGCAGACTTAGATGACCTAACAGTAGGGCCGCACAAAATATGTCAACGACTTAAAAGAGTTGTGATCCAATGGATCCCATCTCATTGTAACATCCCCGGCAATGAAGAGACTAACAGATTGGCAAAGACAGGTGGAAAGCTACCTCAGCCTGGTGCAAGCATAACATTCGAGGAGGCTCAGAGTTTTATCAGAATAAGATACATAAACAAATGTGATGCAGAGCATCCAGGTCACACACAGAATGATGCATACTACCAGCTCAACAGAAGAGAACAAGTTATATTCTTCAGACTCTGCACGGGTCACAACAGACTGGGATGCCATCTATTCAACAAATGAAAGATAGAGACCACTGATGAGTGTAACTGTAGCACTAATAAAATAACTGCTGAACATCTGCTTCAAAGATGCCCAACATATGAGGAACAGAGAAAGCGTATATGGTCGTCACCAGTACCATTCGTTGAAAAGCTCTAATGAGATACAAACTGCCTCTGCTTTCTTTGAAAACATTCAAGTAGACGTCTGACAGTGTCCGAAGAAGAAGAAGAAGAAGAAGCAGTAAGGATGTAGTAAAGCAAATGTAGAAATAAAGAATAAAAGTAAATACAGTAATGGGTAAAGAATATGTAGAGGTAAAGAAGAATAAGGCAAGAAGAATAAGTAAAGAAGAACTAGAAGAAGTAAGGAAGAAGTAGAAGAGAACGAAGAAGAAAGTAAGAAAAGCATATTTTGAAAAGAAGTAATGCAGTCCTTCTTAGTTTCATTCAAATCTTACAAAATCTGTAAAAACAAAACAAGTGATCAATTTATTACAGGAATTCAAGTATTGGAAAAGCTGATGACAAATCACACGATTTCTGTGAGGGCGTGGCGACTACCTAAGAAGGCGGGGCGTAAAGAAGTCCGTGACGCACTGGTTGAGATGCGGAAGGTTCTTGTCGAGAAATGCGTCGTTCTGTGCCAGAAGGAAAACGTGAGGCTACTATTGGATGAGGTAAGAACGATGTCTTTAAAAATAGATAATGCAGTGCTGTCTTAAGGCATGGACACACACACTGGGCAGTCCCCAGGGGCCCCACGATTCTAGGGGCCCCATGCTGGGATGCTGCCATATTGTTCTTAAGACATCATTTTCATTCCCGTGAGTGGGTAGGGCTGGTAGGGACCCAGTGCATTGCTTTGCCCAGGGCTTACAATGCTGTTAAGACGGCCCTGAGATACTGACACCTCTAATGTGAGGAAACAGTGGTACACACAAGAATGCCTACTACTCTACAATACACAACACGTAATGCTCTTCACTGATAGACAAAAATTAACAATCTCATTACTGGGAGATCCGGAAAAAAAAATAAGGCCATTATGTACACAAATTAACAAACCTTATCACATTAAGGAAGGCAAAAGCAGCGAGACAGGGAACTGGCCACCCAACCTCATATCAATCAGTACCCTTTAGCTCCCCAAGGAGCATAAACCTTCAACAAACACATGCCAAATACTCCTGTCACGTGCCTTCAGCTCCCGTTCTTTCCACGTTTTCCCCTCATCATTTTCACCTCTGTTTCCAGTTCTCTTCTCCATGTGTTTTTGGTCTACCTCTGCCTCTCTTTCGCTGGGGATTCCAGAACAAGGACTGTCGTGTACTGCTATGAACAGTTTTCCTCAAGGTGTGTCGAATCTATCGCCAGCGAATTCTTCTCATCTCTTGTTCAACCTCATTTAGAACACTTCAATTCCCGATGGTAATATCTGCTATGGGTCTACCTTTACCATTTTATTTCAGGACTTAGTTCCCGGGGGTCTCTAAGGACGCAAAGAAAGAATAAAACTACTCCATCAAGCAACGAATATGAGGTTCATGGGGTTGGCAACCTGGTCATATAACAAGTTGCTACAGTAACCCAGGATCCGTGGACCACAGGTTAAGAACTAAGCAGTTCAAACTCATCATCATCATCATGTGACGTATTCTTTCCAGAACGTTGTCTCCATTACAGCTGCTCTGAACGCATCACGATTCTGGGCAAGTCGACCTGCATCAGCCAAAGACAAGTTCAGACTCTCTGTGATGTCCTGGGTCCACCGTCGTCTAGGTCGACCCCTTCCCCTTTTTCCAGGGACCATGCCTTCCATCACTGTTTTTTCCAGACTATTATGTCTTTTTATATGACCGAAAAATTTCAGCTTCCTTATTGCGATGGTATTTAGGAGCCAATGTTCCTGTACGTTTAGTGAGTGCAGTACTTCTCTGTTGGTCTTTTTTTCTGTCCAGGGTATTCTCAACATCCTTCTGTAGCATTTCATTTCGAATGATGTAATCTTTTTTGCAACTGTTTTATTGAGTGTCCAAGTCTCGCAGCCGTATGTTGCTACTGGGAATATACATGCTCTGATCAGTTGTAACTTTGTTTCTTTGCTTGTGCCTTGCCATAGGTTTTTCATCTGTATTAGCTTATGTGAAGCAATTGCAAGTCTTCTTTTAATTTCTACTGCACAGTCGCCAGAGCTGTTAATGATTGATCCTAAGTATTCGAATTCATTGACACTTTCCAGTTCTTCGTTATCAATTTCAATTTCTGGTTTGGTCTTTACTTTGTCTGTTGTCAATACTTTGGTCTTCTTGGTGTTTAGGTATAGATTCTGGGCCTCGCTGTGTTTTTTGGTGGACAGAAGTAATTGTTCAAGTCCTTTTGGGTTGGTCGATAGGAGGACTGTGTCGTCAGCATATCTGATTAGTTCAAACTAGGTCACATTTTTAACCCATGCACCGTCATAAGGCTGTTTGATTGTTATGCTGGAACTAGTTTTTTTTTTCTTGCCAAAACGAGCTCCCGTCGTCATGGCTTCAAGTCCCTGACTGCATCGCAATCTGATACCAGCCTGAATAGTCAATGTGCGTTGTTTCACTTGATGTTATTGATTATCGCGGGCGTTAGCCAAATGTTCTGGAATACCTAAACACAACAAATAATTACCAATGTTTATATAACATCCCTAATGCATCGGTCATCAGTATTGATTACATCATGATTTGAGATGTCATCTAGTATTGGCTTTCTGTGTGTAGTATTTATGTTTGTTCATTGTGTTCATTGATATCTCTATTTGGTCCGTGATTCTGAATATTTTATTGTTTGGTCTACAACTGCAAAGAAATTATATTTCGCAGATGCTTATAATAATATTGTGAGGAATAGCTATTGCCAGATACAGCTACTGTCAGTTACAGCTATTGTCAGTTACAGCTATTGTCAGTTATTTCTATTGTCTTTACATCTATTGTCAGTTGCATCTTTGTTCAGTTACAGCTTTTGTCAGTCACGTCTCATGTAGACAAGCGATCTTCTCTTTTGTTCCACGGATATAACTACTTAAATCAGGACTGGTTTTAGCAGTTTTGTTAATTTCTTTTGGTTTCGTTGAATATTTACTTTCTTGTTTCGATTTTTCTTTCTGGTTTTGCGATTTTCTTGCGTTATTATTGTTCTTTTTCGCTCATCACCTGTGTTGTTTACTTTTTCATCTGCTTGTATCACTCTTTTTTGTATATGTTTGTCATCATCGTTTGTGTTTGTAGTATCTTTCTATGACCTGTATGTAATTATTGTCCTTGTCACCATTTTGTTAGTGTGGCTGACAAAGGGTGAAACCCGAAACGTCCCATGTTTCCAGTGTACCGTTAACATGTAAAACTGATTTCATACCATTTTATTTTTTTTAATTTATATATGTGTTTCCTTACCAGTTTTACAGCAGCTTTTTCATTTATTGACACATACTATTGTCAGTTACATCTATTGTCAGTTACATCTATAGTCAGTTACATCTATTGTCAGTTAAATCTCTTGTCAGTTACACCTATTGTCAGTTCCACCTATTGTCCTTTACATCTATTGTCAGTTACATCTATTGTCAGTTACATCTATTGTCAGTTACATCTATAGTCAGTTACATCTATTGTCAGTTACATCTATAGTCAGTTACATCTATTGTCAGTTACATCTATTGTCAGTTACACCTATTGTCAGTTTCACCTATTGTCCTTTACATCTATTGTCAGTTACATCTATTGTCAGTTACATCTATTGTCAGTTACATCTATTGTCAGTTACATCTATAGTCAGTTACATCTATTGTCAGTTACATCTATAGTCAGTTACATCTATTGTCAGTTACATCTAGTCAGTTACAACTATTGTCCTTTATATCTATTGTCAGTTACATCTATAGTCAGTTACACCTATTGTCCTTTACATCTATTGTCAGTTACTTCTATTGTCAGTTACATCTATAGTCAGTTACATCTATTGACAGTTACACCTATTGTCCTTTACATCTATTCTCAGTTACATCATTAGTCAGTTACATTTATTGTCAGTTACACCTTTTGTCCTTTACATCTATTGTCAGTAACATCTATAGTCAGTTCCATCTATCGTCAGTTACACCTATTGTCCATTACATCTATTGTCAGTAACATCTTTTGACAGTTACCTCTAATGCCAGTTACGTCTATTGTCAGTTACACCCACCGTGTGCCCGTTTGGCCAATGTAAGTAATATTGCAACGTTTACATCGACCAAACGGGCACGCGACTTGGGGATAGATTCTGCAGAAACCTCTACGACATTTCTCGGTTGGGATCCACACCTGTAGCCATCCACTTCAATGGCCCTGGCCACCACGGTGCCACTGACATCCAGGTGACAGCTATCAGATCCGGTTCCTCGGACGCCAATAGTCAGCTCCGCCTTGAACAACGCCTCATCCATCTTATGGGCTGCCTTAAACCCCCATGGTTTGAACACCCAGCATTATTTTGTCTGAAGGGTCCTTTTCTATCTAGTCCTATTTGTATCATGATTGCGATCACCCTTCAAAAAAAATTTTTTTTTAAAATATTAATATTACTATTTCTTCATCTTCTCTCTCCTTATTTATTCCTCTTCGTGCTTTTTCTTCACTCAGTTTCCCAGTCCTTGTTTTCATTATTTTTTATTTATGCTTTGAATTTAGTATCCACTTCTGGTTTCCGGTTCAGTGGCAGACATTTTATTTCCAACATGTGACACACTTCAGGGAGTGTTTTCTCTTATTTTTATAGTTTTATGTTCTCTACTTAATTCTCACTTTCTTTCCCTTCTGTTTTTCGTTTGTGTGTCCCTGACGAAGGCCTTGTGGCCGCAACGTAGGTTTTTTCTTGTCCTTTCTCCCAGTAAGATGTATTACTATTTGTGTTTTTGTTTTTGTCATTCTACAGTTTTACCCTCTGTCGTAAATTTATTTTGAGAGAAAAGAGTCTTAGAAATAGTGGTCCGGTTTAGAGTGAAAAATGATGCTGGAAAGCTCAGTGATAGAAAATGTAGAGATTTAATAGTTGCTTCACAGCGAGCTGGAGGAGAGTAAAGACAGACTTATTTACGACAAATCGTTTCTCTCAATCTTCTCTTTCACTCTCCTGGTCAAACAATTATTTGCCAGTTTTCCAGACTCGCATCTGCGCGCACACCGATTTGGTGTTTTTCACACACACAGGCGACGTTGATACAAACTATATTAAACGAATAAGGGGAAAAGTTGGGCTTTGGGTATATCCAACACACAGAACTAAATGAGTTTATGTGATTTTATTCACTTTAAACATCAATCACTAAAAATATCAGATATTACATAAATTATCATAAGTACACAAATGCAAATAACAAGTTTAGAAGGGGTGAAGAAGATTGGTATCGACTAAGCCCTTCCCGCTTATTAGACAAAGATAAACCCAGTCCAAAGATAGATAATATCAGGAACACAGGTACGTTAACCTAACAATGAAGTTAATTACTCTGAAAGAGGTGTTACAAAATTAGGTATAGGTGATAGAAAAAAAAACTGTTCTTCCCAGCTGTTCTTCCCTTTACTAAGCAAATGGAAAGGAGGTGGTTTTAAACAGAGTTAACAAATTATCAACTATCCCACTTAAAGGAACAATGTAGGGTATACAGAAAAGATATATATATTACCAGGTAAGCAAGTTAACAAAATGGTCACACAAAAGAATTAATTTCCTGTCATTCATACACGCGCTAGCAAAGGCCTTCACTCATCTTGCTCTCACTTACCGATTGTGAAAAAATCTTGCACCCCATAGAATAACACAACAGCAGTTACACCTCAAACTAAATGTATGAGTGTTTGTTCAAGTTCTAGCCCCAGATTAGCGGGTAGGCGGTCAGCACATAAAAGGATCCCGTAATCGCTGGAAAATGAATCTGTAGTTGTGTCTCTTTTCTTAATAACAGTTTCTATGGGAGGGCACGGTCTCTGATACCGGGGTTAGGATGGAGTGGTCTATTTGACTATGCCGCTGATAATAAAATTCTTACGCGTGCTGGTACACTTTATCCGTGAGGTATGGTTTAAGTCCAGTGAGAAAACTAGTCACATCACTGTTCAGGAAATTATGAATTATCTCTCTGTGTCAGTAAACTAACAAAGCTCGGGCCAGTGTTCTTCTTCCCGTTACGACTTAAGTTGTTTGATGGTGCGTTAAATTTGTCCTTGGGTGTGCTTTCTTTGCTATAAGTTAGATAGCGGAATTCCAAACATAGAATCGCCTCAAAGATTAAAAATTTACACAGTCTCAACAAGTTCTGCGTCAGGGGAACTCTACACACTGTTTATGCTTTGCCTTGCTTAGATTGATTTCTTTATTGCTTTCTTAATGCTGGGATCGCACAGGTTACGATCACTCTGTATGAAAGAAAAAAAAGACATGTAATATACCGAAAACAAATAACCTTCTAAAGCGCGATGAATTTCCCGTTAAGCCTATAATACACTCGAGTATTTAATTATGTATTTAATAAACACTGCGCGAATTCTAGTGGTTAAAAACACACATCTATAAAACTAGGACTTAACTGAATTTATTAATTATAAATTCCTTCGCGACTTTAAAAGTTAATTTAAGCATCTATTATCTTTTGAAATAATATAATAGATAGATCATTATATTTACCACTGGAACTATTGAGATGGTTTAATTTAATAGATTTAAATTAACACAAAATCCATTGAAATAGAATGACTGAACTAGACCACTGATCACTTTACACAATATATATTACCGCTCTGCACAGAATAGAAAACACTGCAAATATATATATAAAATCCAGGGGAAAATCTATAACAAGATTTCAATAAAGCTAGTGCTTCTGTAAAAGTCTGGCCAGCGAGTGATAACGTGTCTAGTCTTAATGGTCTATTTAGCTAAAATGGAATGTAAGTTGAGTGGGACATGATAAACTTGACAGCTTATTTGATCTCACGAACTTTTGGGGATCTGACCGCCAAATCAAGAGAAGAAGCCGCCCCCTGGTCTTCGTATCCGCTCGCTGCTGCCCGTTTCGCTTTCCCCCGTTCGCTCGGTTCCTCGATTGACACCGAGACGCGAAATTAGCGGCAAGCAACTGCGTCTCGTATCAGGGACCACTGCTGTCTTTGATAGCGCCGATAGTCTCCCCTAAAGTCCCTCGGTCTGTCTCTTTGATCTCGTGCCGCCTACTAAATGAGTCCCGGTGGAATGAGTTCTGGCAAACGAAAAGTTACAACAAATGTTCAGGGGTTCTAATGTTTTGAAAAGCTAAAAGTCCCTTTAAATCATCCATCATATCAGGGAGAATTCACTTGTCAAACTAGACGTACGTCACAATCGTCCCCACTTTTAGACATGAAACCATTTTTCATGTTTCATTTTTTGACAATGGAGGTGACCTGATTGGTGATTTTAGGATGAGTGGTATCTTCAGTTTGCTCTTCTTCCTCTGTAGACCAGTTTCTACTCAGGAAATCAGCCCCGACATTCTGTCTTCCCGGAATATATTCCACTTTGAAAGAATAAACGCTTAAAAGAAGCGCCCAACGCATGATCCTTGCGTTAAATTCTTTATTGGCACCAAGAAATGCTAACGGAGCGTGGTCTGTTTGCACCGTGAAAGATGTACCATAAAGAAACTCATGATGGCGTCTGATACCGTCAATCAGAGCAAGACATTCCCTTTCAACTACGCTGTAGTTCCGTTCCGCTTTATTTAATTTCCGACTGCCATAGGCAACTGGAAATAGCATGTTCAGGTCGCTGTCATCGGCTTGAAGCAGTGTTGACCCGATGCCCTGACCTGACGCGTCGACTCTCAGTACAAAAGGTTTCTTGAGGTCAGGCAACCTCAAGATGGGGTATGCAGACAACTGTCCTTTCAAAGTGCTATACGCGTGTTCGCACTTTTGATCCCATATGACCTTATCAGGACAACCTTTCTTTGTGAGGTCAGTCAGCGGTGCCGTCAGTCCGTTGAAGTTCTGGATGTACTTCTGATAGTATGCACATAGCGATATGAAGGAACGTACGTCTTTCTTCGTTCGGGGTCTTTTTGCTGCCACTATTTTCTCCACGTTCTTCTTAATAGGCCAACTGCATCCGTGAGAAATAGTGTGCCCCAGGAAGTCTAACTGTTCAAACCCGATGAGACATTTGCTAGGTCTGGCTGTAAGACCCGTTTCCTGTAGTCTCCTGAGGAGCATAGCAACCGTAGCAATATGTTCTTCATAGGTTTCCGATGCAATTAAGATGTCATCCATGAAATTATGGATATGGGGACTTTGCAAAGGTTGTAGAAGCTTCCTCATCATCCTGGTGAACACTCCTGGTGCGTTATGCAAACCGAACGGCATCACGTTAAATGTGTAATGTCCTTCACTAGTGCTGAAAGCTAACAAAGGTTTAATTTCCTCCTTGACTGGTATTTGATAATAACCTTTGCTGAGGTCAATCTTGGAGAAGATCTTTGCTTTGCTGAGCTTGGTGAACAACTCAGAAACAGTTTGGAGAGGTTCGGGCTGGAATTCCGTTACAGCGTTTAGCAACCTGTAATCAATGCACAGCCGAACTTCCTTATTGGGCTTCTGCAACAGCACTACACTCGAGCTGTAAGGAGATGTAGACTCACTGATAATTCCTGCCTGACGCAGCTTGTCTATTTCTCCGCGAAGTGCATCAGCTTTAGCGTACGGGATGGGGTAAACTCTGGTTTGAACAGGGGTCTCGTTTGTTAATTTCATATCAAATTCAATGAGATTTGTTCGACCAGGTACATCCGTTAAGACTGCACTGTACTGTTTTAGTAGAGCCCTGGTTTCTGTTTGTTGTTCTGGTGAGAGATTGTCGCCGAACTTGACATCTTTAAAGGATTCTGTGGGTTGCAATGGATACTCCATGCAACCATCATCATCTTCCTCGTCTTCCGTTGCTATGGCGACAGCCAGGAGATGCTCGGAGGATGGCACCGGTCTTTCCAAATATTTCTTTAGCAGATTTATGTGGAAGACCTTCTCCTTTCCTTTGATGGAGATCTTGTAGTTGGTACGTGAGATCTTTTTAAGGACGGTAAACGGTCCTTGCCATCCGATGCGAAGTTTATTGCTTCCGGTTGGAAGTAGCAATAGGACTTTCTCCCCTGGTTGTAGTTCTCTCTCTTTTGCAGCTTTGTTGTATCTTTTAGTAATTTTAGCGCGGGCTTTCTTAAGGTTGGTAGTAGCTAGATCCCATCCTAGCTTTAGCCTTTCCTTAAGCTCAGATACATACTTGCTTGCAGAGACGACTGTCTCGTCAGCCTTCTGGTCTGTCAGGGACCGAAGTAAGGCTTCTAGTGGCCCCTTAATAGGTCTGCCAAATAAAAGTGTAGCTGGCGCAAAACCCGTAGACGCTTGGGGTACCTCTCGGTAGGCGAATAAGGCAGCCGATATATATTGGTCCCAGTCTTCCGGTTTCTCCTGACCCAGCTTACGTAACATCATGGTGAGGGTACCGTTAAAACGTTCCACGAGCCCATTTCCGGCCGGATGGTAGGGACTTGTGTGGATATGTTTGGCCCTCAAGATCTTAAAGATCTCCTCCATTAACAGGCTACGGAATTGGGATCCATTGTCCGTCAAAACTTGTTGAGGGAATCCCAACCGTGTAAAAATTTGCACAAGGGCTTCTGCGACATGCTTGGAATTAGTGCATGGTAGCGGTACGGCTTCGGCCCACATAGTGCAAGTGTCAACTAAGGTCAGGATGAACCTGTTCCTTCTTTTGGTCTTTTCCAGAGGACCAATAATGTCGACAGCAACCCGTTCAAATGGAGTCCCTACTATTGGCATTTGCCCCATAGGTACTGGGGGGGTGTCAAGTGCTTGGGTGCTACCCGTTGGCACTGGGCGCAGGATTTCACATACCTGACAATGTCAGAGTTCATTCCTGGCCACCAATAGTGGTTTTTTATTCGCTGAATAGTGGCGTTTTGTCCCATGTGTCCGCTAAAGGGAAGAGAGTGCCCCATTTCTAAGATCTGGTTTCTGTACTGCGTCGGTACTAGGAGCTGGTTATTCCCCGTGTCCGGGTTGCCCGTTCTACGATACAATACACCATCCTTAGAAAAAATGTCTCCGTTGTGTCTGGGGTCCTTAGCCATGGGCAGTTTTTTAAAGCAGGGCGCCAGAGTAGGGTCCTTTTGTTGCGCCTCCTTCAGTTCATTCGGCAACAAGTTTGGCGCAGGCTCCCTCTCCTTCTTGGCTTGCCCTCTTGTGGTTACCGCTGCCACAATCGGCTCCTTAGGTCTCCCAATGAACACATATCTACATCCCAGGATAACTGGGTAGATAGGATCATCCATTATGGCCGCTTTAATAACTCCTCTGACAAAGTCAGAGTGTATTTCTACCAGTGCGATAGGAAGCGTCCTGGGTGCATCACTCCTGAAAACTCCACTAAGTTTGACGGTTTCCTCTGTCTCCTGACCGGGTTTGACTAGGTGCCTAGCGACAATACAATCAAAACTTAATCCAGTGTCAAAAAGACAAGTAGTAGAGGTACCGTTCAAAATTACAGTTCCTCGAGTTGAGGGTCGGTCCCCCTCAGGTTGAGAATCACTGACATTGACTCTACCTTTCGAGGCTGTATGCAAACATCCAATGCGGTTTGCACCGGTTTGTTTGCCCTGATCAGACGTTCCTGGTGTAGGGGTCTTCCCTTTTCCTTGCCCTTGGTGGCCGCGCTGCCACGTAGGCTTGTTGGGTTGATCAGAATTTGTGTTGGGGGGGGGGGGGTATCGGGTTTTGTAGAATTTCGATTTTTCCTGGGGAGGTTTCTGGGTATTGTTATCTCGTTGGTTATAATGTTGAGAGGAAGTGGAAGAATAGGATGCCTGCTCTAGATTCTGTTTTCGAGATGGCTCATCGGTGGGTTTACGTTTAGTGCTGGGAAGTTCGGCCATTGCATTGCTATAGCGTTCGGCTTTATTGAGTATGTCTTCAAGCCTGACTGCCCCCTGTTCAGCCAAAAATCTACGAGTTTCATTCGACAAAGTGGATTTTATCTGCTCCACAAGAACAAGTTCGAGGAGTCCCTCATATGAAAGAGGTAGGTCAGATAATTCAATGCACTTTGTCAGATAACCCGTGAGACGTGAAGAGAACTGGGGAAATGTTTCCGTGCTCTCTTTTCGGCTGTTTCTGAACAACTGCAGAAACTTTCGGGCAGTCATCTCAAACTGCTGTAGTAAGGCCTTTTTCAACATGTCGTAATCATGTTGATTCGGTCCCAGCTTTGTGTACACGTCATAAGCATTGCCTTTCAGTGACGTTGAAAGTTTGAGCGCCCAGCGGGTACTCTCTAACCCATAAAGATTCGCGAGTCTCTCGAATTTTTCTAGGTAGCTGTCAATTTTTTTCGTTAGGGCTAGGAAAAGATTCTAAAGAAAACGACATAGCAGTTAATTGGGCAGATTGAGTACTGGAGAGGTCCATTGATTGAGACTGGGGCGAAGACGGCTCTCCGTTAGTCGAAGTAGAGGCGCCCCGACTCTCTAGAGCCTTAAGCGCCAGTTGATGCTGTCTTTCCTTGTCTCTCTCTCTCTCTCTCTCTCTCTGCGAGTTTCCATCTCTGCTTCAATTTTCTTCTGTTCCAAAAGACGTTCTTCCGCTTCTTTCTTATCTGCCCTCTCCTGGGCTTCTCTCCTCTCTGTTCTTTCTTTCTCTTCCTTCCTCTCAGCTTCTGCTCTCTGTTGCTCCGCCTTCCTCTCAGCTTCGGCTCTCTGTTGCTCCGCCTTCCTCTCAGCTTCGGCTCTCTGTTGCTCCGCGTCATATATTTCCAATTCCTGGTTAATAAACGCGTTTGCAGCTTCTGCATCTAATCCTGCCTCTTTCGCTTCCAGCCTCAAGATGGACCTCATCTTTATCCTCTCTGCCATTGTTAAAGAATAAGATGAAGTGTGCCTAGAGAACTAGTAAGAAGCAACGCGAAAGGGAGGAACTCTGAACCGCTACGAGAAAAAAACCCAAGTATAAATTTACCTGTGTTACCTCCTACCTGTACTGTGCAAACTTATCGCTGCTATTATCTGGCAATTAAGGCTCTAAACGCAAGCGACTATGCCACTAAATGGTAAGTTACACTGGAAAAGAATCTACTTTTACTAACAGTCGAGAAAAATTTATATTAAAACAATTTAAAAGAAAAAAATTCATTTTTTTTTTTCCACTAAATTTTTAATCTCTGACAACAAACTCCGTCCCTAAAGTCAATTATTGAGATGAGACGTTGTTAACTTAATTTTTCAAAATCAGAACAATCCGTCTTTAGCTAAATAATAATAATAAATTCTTTAAGCGCCAAACACGGCGCATAAGGCAGAAACCAGTGCTCTCCAGGTTGTTCGTTGTGACGCCACTCCTCTTAGCTCTTGCACATTATTTAGGCCCAACGTTCTTCCTTCTCTTATTATTGTTCTTCTGAGTGTTTTCGTTTTTTGGTCTTCCTTTTTTCCGCTTACCCTCAGGAACCCAAGTGAGCGCCTGTAGTGGTATTCTGTTGTTTTGCATTCGTAGGACATGACCGATATATGACCATCGTCTTTTCCTTATATAGTCGGAGACATATTTCTGCCTAGAGTCTTCTCTTATTTGTCGATTAGTATTGAATTCTTTCCAACTGATGTTCATGAGTTTTCTAAGACATTTGTTCTCGAATGTATTCAGCTTGTTCTCCAATGATTTTGTTATTTTCCAACTCTCACAGCCGTATGTTAACACTGAGATAACATTTGAATTAAACAGACGAAGCTTGGTATGTATATTCAATGATCGTAATTTCCAAATGTTAGATAATCTATTGAAGGCGCTAGCTGCCAAAGCAATTCTAGTATGGATTTCTCTGGTTGTGTCACCATCCTGAGTCATTTTACTGCCTAAATAATTGAAACTTTCAACTTTCTGTAGTTTTTCCCCGTTCAAGATGATATCAAAGGTCTCGTTAGAAAAGTTCATAGCTTTAGTTTTAGAGGCATTTATTTGGACCAATTTTAACCGAGAGCTCAACTCTTTTTAACTTCAAAAACCTTAGTGACTGTAAAACAATCACGCAATCCCAGCAACTCTTATAAAGAAAGAAATATAATTATCTCCGCCAGAGGATAATAAAATAGCAAATATATTTGTTTATCGTACTTTCTACTGCTGTGGAGAGAAAACAACCTGTAAATATGCTGTGTGGACAACCCAAATACTTAAAGAACGTTTGTCTAGGGGTGTAATTATTTATTTATTTCCCTAATTCACAAAGACAAATCATTCACACTCTACCTAGTTAGACCCAAACTAAATCAGACTCAAAATATCTTTATCCCGGCTATGCGATTGCCTCAAATGTAGCTCAAGATCCCAGAACCAGCCCACAAATATGTGTGCATCAAATGTATCTCAAAATTATCCCGGCGAGCCGGCCAAATATTGTCGTAAATTTATTTTGAGAGAAAAGAGTCTTAGAAATAGTGGTCCGGTTTAGAGTGAAAAATGATGATGGAAAGCTCAGTGATAGAAAATGTAGAGATTTAATAGTTGCTTCACAGCGAGCTGGAGGAGAGTAAAGACAGACTTATTTACGACAAATCGTTTCTCTCAATCTTCTCTTTCACTCTCCTGGTCAAACAATTATTTGCCAGTTTTCCAGACTCGCATCTGCGCGCACACCGATTTGGTGTTTTTCACACACACACAGGCGACGTTGATACAAACTATATTAAACGAATAAGGGGAAAAGTTGGGCTTTGGGTATATCCAACACACAGAACTAAATGAGTTTATGTGATTTTATTCACTTTAAACATCAATCACTAAAAATATCAGATATTACATAAATTATCATAAGTACACAAATGCAAATAACAAGTTTGGAAGGGGTGAAGAAGATTGGTATCGACTAAGCCCTTCCCGCTTATTAGACAAAGATAAACCCAGTCCAAAGATAGATAATATCAGGAACATAGGTACGTTAACCTAACAGTGAAGTTAATTACTCTGAAAGAGGTGTTACAAAATTAGGTATAGGTGATAAAAAAAAAACTGTTCTTCCCAGCTGTTCTTCCCTTTACTAAGCAAATGGAAAGGAGGTGGTTTTAAACAGAGTTAACAAATTATCAACTATCCCACTTAAAGGAACAATGTAGGGTATACAGAAAAGATATATATTACCAGGTAAGCAAGTTAACAAAATGGTCACACAAAAGAATTAATTTCCTGTCATTCATACACGCGCTAGCAAAGGCCTTCACTCATCTTGCTCTCACTTACCGATTGTGAAAAAATCTTGCACTCCATAGAATAACACAACAGCAGTTACACCTCAAACTAAATGTATGAGTGTTTGTTCAAGTTCTAGCCCCAGATTAGCGGGTAGGCGGTCAGCACATAAAAGGATCCCGTAATCGCTGGAAAATGAATCTGTAGTTGTGTCTCTTTTCTTAATAACAGTTTCTATGGGAGGGCACGGTCTCTGATACCGGGGTGAGGATGGTGTTGTCTATTTGACTATGCCGCTGATAATAAAATTCTTACGCGTGCTGGTACACTTTATCCGTGAGGTATGGTTTAAGTCCAGTGAGAAAACTAGTCACATCACTGTTCAGGAAATTATGAATTATCTCTCTGTGTCAGTAAACTAACAAAGCTCGGGCCAGTGTTCTTCTTCCCGTTACGACTTAAGTTGTTTGATGGTGCGTTAAATTTGTCTTTGGGTGTGCTTTCTTTGCTATAAGTTAGATAGCGGAATTCCAAACATAGAATCGCCTCAAAGATTAAAAATTTACACAGTCTCAACAAGTTCTGCGTCAGGGGAACTCTACACACTGTTTATGCTTTGCCTTGCTTAGATTGATTTCTTTATTGCTTTCTTAATGCTGGGATCGCACAGGTTACGATCACTCTGTATGAAAGAAAAAAAAAAGACATGTAATATACCGAAAACAAATAACCTTCTAAAGCGCGATGAATTTCCCGTTAAGCCTATAATACACTCGAGTATTTAATTATGTATTTAATAAACACTGCGCGAATTCTAGTGGTTAAAAACACACATCTATAAAACTAGGACTTAACTGAATTTATTAATTATAAATTCCTTCGCGACTTTAAAAGTTAATTTAAGCATCTATTATCTTTTGAAATAATATAATAGATAGATCATTATATTTACAACTGGAACTATTGAGATGGTTTAATTTAATAGATTTAAATTAACACAAAATCCATTGAAATAGAATGACTGAACTAGACCACTGATCACTTTACACAATATATATTACCGCTCTGCACAGAATAGAAAACACTGCAAATATATATATATAAAATCCAGGGGAAAATCTATAACCAGATTTCAATAAAGCTAGTGCTTCTGTAAAAGTCTGGCCAGCGAGTGATAACGTGTCTAGTCTTAATGGTCTATTTAGCTAAAATGGAATGTAAGTTGAGTGGGACATGATAAACTTGACAGCTTATTTGATCTCACGAACTTTTGGGGATCTGACCGCCAAATCAAGAGAAGAAGCCGCCCCCTGGTCTTCGTATCCGCTCGCTGCTGCCCGTTTCGCTTTCCCCCGTTCGCTCGGTTCCTCGATTGACACCGAGACGCGAAATTAGCGGCAAGCAACTGCGTCTCGTATCAGGGACCACTACTGTCTTTGATAGCGCCGATAGTCTCCCCTAAAGTCCCTCGGTCTGTCTCTTTGATCTCGTGCCGCCTACTAAATGAGTCCCGGTGGAATGAGTTCTGGCAAACGAAAAGTTACAACAAATGTTCAGGGGTTCTAATGTTTTGAAAAGCTAAAAGGCCCTTTAAATCATCCATCATATCAGGGAGAATTCACTTGTCAAACTAGACGTACGTCACACCCTCATGTTACGGCAATCCTCCTCATATATTCATATCTATTGTCAGATACATCTATTGTCAGTTACATCTATTTTCAGTTACGTCTTTTGTCAGGTATATTTATGTCAGTTACGTTTAATGTCAGGTACATCTATTGTCAGGTACATCTATTGTCAGTTATGTCTATTGTCAGGTACATCTATTGTCAGTTACGTCTATTGTCCGTTACATCTACTGTCAGGTACATGTCTTGTCAGTTACATCTGTTGTCGGTTACATCTTTTGTCATCGACGCCTATTGTCATCAACATTTATTGTCAGTAATATTTATTGTCAGTTACATCTATTGTCAGTTACATCTATTGTCAGTTACGTCTATTATCAGTTACATCTCTTGTCAGTTATGTCTATTGTCAGTTACAACTATTGTTATTTACATCTATTGACAGTCACATCTATTGTCAGTTACATCTATTGTCAGTTACAGCTACATCTGTTGTCAGTAATGTGTTGTTTCAGTTACAGCTATTGTTAGATCTGTTGTTTTGTTTATTACAGTATATTCACTGCCTTCTTATCCCCAGCAATACGAAGCTTCTGAAATGCACAGTGGCCTTAAGACAAGTCGCGAGAGGCGATAATGAGGCTGTGCTTGGGGCTGGCACCATCAGGGGCAGATTACACATTAAGCACACTTAGTACGTGCAGAGGGCGCCAGACCACCAAGGGCATTTAAAACAATAAAATTTGTTTTTCATGATAAAGTTGAAGGCATTTGATATGAGCATTTCAATCTGCATGTTTGAGAATTCTCATTTGCAACTAAGGCAACACTGGTATTTCCCAAATCCTTATAGCTGTTCGTCTATTCATTATCCATTCCAGGAATATCTGTAATTGCAGGGTAACGTTGCTGAGTAAGGAATTGTAAACTGTGGGAATTTTACAATAACATCAATGTTTTTCTGCAATTCCGAAACTTGTTGAGAGGTGAAGTCATGAGCTCCAGTTTCTCCAGCTTGGCTTGCATTTAAAGGATTATCACATCTGGTCCCAAGTTAAGAGGAAGAAGCGTGTGGCATACTGTGCATTCCCCGCCATCTAAGGAGGCTCTCCAGCTATGCAGAGCTAAAATACTGTACTCTGGTTGTGGGTTTTCCCAAGGAATTATCACGTCCTACACATAGCCACTTCTCAGCTCCCCTGCCTGTCATGGACCATAATGAGATCCTCCTGCATGCAGTCAACCAGATCAGAGTGTTAGTAAGCAGCTAGATCAGAGGTCGGGAACCCGCGGCTCGCGAGCCGCATGCGACTCTTTGAGCCATCTCGTGCGGCTCTCGGCTCTCTACTACTTAACTCTTAGTGAATGAGGGATACCATGTGATATTTTGTCATGCATCTCTTCAGTTTGTTAAAATGGAGACAAAATTAAATATTTGGCTCTTTGTCATGGAAAGGTTCTCGACACCTGAGCTAGATCAAACCATCGATATCCTGAACAGATTATCATCATCATTTGCTTTGCACTCCTTACAGAACATGAAGTCACCACTTGTTGTTATTCCCGGTTGCAGGAAGCCTGCACCAAATATTCAAATGTTCTTACAGTGGTGGTTTATGTGACAATTTGTAGTACATGATGAGGCTGCCAGTCCCCCTGTACAACCTCTGAATTGAGCTAAGTAGAAATGTGTGTTAATCTAAAGAGGATTATTATCCTTCTTCCTCAAGTGCCATGTGATCATGTGTCACCACAACTTCCTGTTTCCTGTACTGTTTATCAATTCTGTTGTTGACTTCTTTCCATGCCACTGCATCAAACTGTGCCCAGTGTCGTCCTTCCTGTTGTTACGATATATTCCAGATTTCTTCTCCTCACTCTCCCCAAAGGCAGAGTGAGGATTATTAGAAAATGTAATTTGTCGAAAGAAAATATTTATTGAGAAGAAAATCTAATCTACTTTGTGCAATCAAAATTTAGAGAAAAAACAATGTGAGATAATAACACCTATTTTTTCTTTATCCTTCCCCTGGAAGGTTTGGTTTTTTTTTTTTCATGGACAGTCTTCATTGCACATCAGTGCTCTGTTCTCCTCCCTTAGATCACACAAGGAGGATCCCAGCACAGTGCGCGAACTCTGTAGCACCGACGAGAATCCCAATGTGTATATGTAGGAATCACATTATTCTATAAATATTTTTTGTGGTGGGTAGGTTTCTAATTTTTAAATTTTGCTAGGGCAGCGGCCTGATAGGCCTACTCTTTACGATTTCCAACTGCCGTGGGATTGTTAACGTGCGCAACTTGCACACGGGACCTCCTGTTTTTTTTCACCCTTAACCGAGAAGGCTATGCATCCGATCTCACTACCCAGGAGACCAGGGGGAAGTATGACATCATTAGGACCACTGATTCTGAAAAAAATGTCCATAAATTATATTCCCTCAACTGATAATCTCAGACTTTGAAAGTGGCATCACTCCACCTGAGGACATCGTTATATTCTCAGACTCAAAATCAGCACTTCAAGCCCTAGAAAGCCAAATGTCTCCTGATGTTAATAACATTTGCAGATTAATTGACCAGCAGTTCACTTCCTGTGGCGTCGAAGTAACACTCCAGTGGATCCTTGGGCATGTCGGAGTCCCAGGAAATGAAAAAGCCGATAAATTATCCAAAAGTGAAGCTGCATTGAGTGAGACAGGGATGCCTCTTGTCTCCATTTCTTTTCTTACTAGTAATAGATTGGGTTATGAAAACATCGACATCACACAACAGAAATGGAAGCCAGTGGAATCTGACTAAACAGCTTGATGATCTGGATTTTGCAGATGACTTGGCACTTCTGTCCCATAACCATAATCAGATGCAAGAGAAAATGAAAATTCTCGATGAGAGGTTACAATAAGTGGGCCTGAAAATACACAAGGAAAAGACAAAGATTATGAGAATAAATGCAAGAAATGATAAGATTGAACTTGAAGAAACACCACTAAAGGAAGTAGAATCGTACAAATGTCTTGGTAGTAATATAGACAAAGTTGGAGGGACAGACAATGATATTAAAATAAGAATACAAAAAGCAAGAGGCGCTTTCATTGCATTGGGAAACATATGGAGGTCAAGAGAAATCAAGTCCAACACGAAAATAAGAATCTTCAACTCAAATGTCAAGTCAGTCCTATTGTATGGCTCTGAGACATGGAGAGCAACAAAAACAACAACCAAAAAGCTACAGACTTTTATAAACGGGTGCTTGCGTAGAATAGAAGGACTGACATGGTATGACAAAGTCACAAATGTGGAATTGATGACAAGAACCAGACAATTGCCAGTGGAACAAGAGTTGAGAAGAAGACGCTGGCGATGGTTAGGACACAGATTGAGGAAACCTGTTGATAGCATTACAATGCAGTCCTTGTTCTGGAATCCACAGGGAAAGAGAGGCAGAGGTAGACCAAAAAACACACGGAGAAGAGAGCTGGACACAGAAGTGAAAATGATGAGGAAAACATGGAAAGAACTTGAGAGGATGGCACAGGACAGGAAGACTTGGCATGTGTTTGTTGAAGGCCTATGCTCCTCGGGGAGCTAAAGGGTATTGATTGATACACAACGAAGCCGACGCCTGTATAAGAGCTAGATCCTATTGTAAGCATCGAAAGCCTCCACAAAGTGATATAAGATAGAAGAATACTGCCATTGTGAGCAGCTGCAGTCGGTGCAGGCTTGTGATACTGAGGGTTTCAATTAGTGTGTACCACCTGACACACACACACACACAAAACAGGGTGAAACGTGAACAGTAGACCACTTCTGCTACCTGGCCTCAGAATTGTGATTTGAGAACCAAGAGCTTATATCCACGCGATACAAGATACATTTCCCTAAGTGAGGGAATACCACCAAACCCAAAATCTAAAAACTGTGTATGATGATACAAACTATTATTGACATTCATTATTGTTACTGAATTCTCCTGTGCAATTTTGTTGCAAAAATTTTACTTGATACATTTGATTCCTTAATTACAATTGATTAATCATTAATAATATAATTAACTTTATACTTAAAGTTAGTAAATTATTTTCAATGTTTCAGTATTTTAAAGTAATCTTAAAGTGGTAGGGATTAATTACGAGCTACGTTCACATTCCCTTGAGCATAGAATAGGTCCAGCTAGAGGGTAACTTACCTGCCAGTTCTCTTCTTCAGTACATCTGAACTGTAAGGTTGACTTCCCTACCTTGTCCTGAGCCATCCTTCCTTACAGTGCACTAGTTCTCTTTTCGAGTCTGGGGAAAACTAGTTCTAGCTATCTCCAGTTAACTACTTGATACTATCATCTATACTCCCATCTCGCCACAGTGCCCCAGAAAGAAGGTGAAATAGCGGCCGACCAGAAATAACCTTGCGAAGAACTGTAGAAGCGTGAACCGAAGGGGTGGCACTGCACGAAATTATTGCAACCGACCGAGCAAAGTGGAGAAACATGTTGCTACCGTACATGGTAACACATAGCTTCGTCAGTCATCGGCTAAGGATCCAAGAAAATCTTGTACAACTAGTGTAAAAGCCCGTCATAAGACGGGAATTAAATTAAAAAGCACCAATACCTAACGGCAATTTTACTTATTCAAAAGTATTTTTTTTAAACCACTGTGCATCACCACAGTACACGAACTACGTAGCAGCAGCGAGGATCCCAATGTGTGTATACGGGATCACACATTCTATAAATATTTTTGTGCACACCGTCATTTGCGCATTCTTCTTTGGTAAGTGTTACTATTTTCGGGAGAGTACATATAAGGGAAACAATACAATTAATGTCTAACTTTCAACCAAAGTTGCATCCCTTAGCGTAACGCTGACAGAAAAAGCTGAGATTTTATATATAGGATGCATACGTGAAGAATTCTTACTGCAACCAAAGGGTGAACAAGGTACTCTTGGGACAAAACTGTACGATTTGGTAGCCCGCGATGCGGTTTGTTGGGCAGAAAGAGTTATATTACAGTTAATGTACACCAATTAAACTACTCATATCAGCATTTTTTTTTTGTAACGTCTCTCAACAGGCACGAAACCTGGCCATGCTATCAACGCCTCCATATGGGTGGATTTTTTATGATCCGGTAAGTCCGGTATTTTTTGCTATAGTAGCATGTCCACTTTCAAATTTCTCTTCGAAATTATTGCATTATTGTGAACTAGAGGAGATTTGAGTCGAAAAACTATTAAGTAGTCGAATCACCTCAAAAATAGATGGGCTAATTTGTGTTGGCTTCATTGGTTTTGCTAATATTTACTTATAATAAATATTATTATTTTTAATTACATCGAATTTGGATGTAGAAAATTGTATGGCAGTCAACTAACTAGGAATTTCTTTCCTGATACTGTAGTTATCGGAAATTAGAGCTTTTTGTGTGTTTAGTCCTAAGAAGATCCATTGTATCGTAAATCTGGTATTACCTGTATTAGTATACAGGTAATATGTGCTTTCATTGTAATAGAAAATATATGGAAATCTAAAGAAATCAAGTACAACACAAAAATAAGAATCTTCAACTCAAATGTCTAGTCAGTCCTATTGTATGGCTCTGAAACATGGAGAACAACAAAAACAACAACAACCAGAAAGATGTACATCATCATCATCATCTAACACCATCCTGGTGGCGTAGGTCATCATGTCTCTCCGCAACTTCCTGTCTCCAGTACTATTGATCAATTCTGTTGTTAACTTCTTTCTGTTAACTTCTTTCTGTTGTTAACTTCTTTCTGTTGTTAACTTCTTTCTGTTGTTAACTTCTTTCTGTTGTTAACTTCTTTCCATGCCACGATGTCAAATTAGCCAGAATCTTCTCACTTTGTCTTCCTCTATCTCTGCTTCCTTCTATCTTCCCTGTTATCACGATGTGCTCCAGCTTCCTTCTATCTTACCTGTTGTCACGATGTGCTCCAGCTTCCTTCTATCTTACCTGTTGTCACGATGCGCTCCAGCTTCCTTCTATCTTACCTGTTGTCACGATGTGCTCCAGCTTCCTTCTATCTTACCTGTTGTCACGATGTGCTCCAGCTTCCTTCTATCTTACCTGTTGTCACGATGTGCTCCAGCTTCCTTCTATCTTACCTGTTGTCACGATGTGCTCCAGCTTCCTTCTATCTTACCTGTTGTCACGATGTGCTCCAGCTTCCTTCTATCTTACCTGTTGTCACGATGTGCTCTAACTTCCTTCTATCTTACCTGTTGTCACGATATGCTCCAGCTTCCTTCTTCTCATAACATGCCCACAGAACGTGGATTGCTTACTTCTAACATGAGGTATAAGCTTCCTTTGCCCTTTGACCTCTTTCAAGACATCCTCATTACTCATTTTAGTTGTCCATTCTATTTTTAACATTCTTCTGGAAAACTACATCTCTGTGGCCTCTGGTGTTTTCCCTACCTGTTTATTAATTGTCCATGACTCACTGTCAGACTTTCATACATGGGGGCTTCCATAGAAATGAAGGATTGAAATGGTTAGGCACGATCACGACTGTGGAACTGATGGATAGAATCAGACAAACATCAATGGAACAAGATATGAGAAGAAGAGTTTGGCATTGGATAGGACAAACATTGAGGAAACCAATCGATAGCAAAACAGGGCAGTCCTTGTTATGGAATCTTCGGGGTAAGAGGAAAAGTGAGACCCCCCCAAAAAAAGCATGGAGAATGGAATTGAAGACAGATACTACTTGAAGAAATAGCACAGGACAGGAAGACTTAACGTGCACGCGTAGAACGACTATGCTCCATGGTGAACTAAATGGTTCTGCATGAATGAAGCGATATATATCGCTTATGATAACGATTTTTTTTTGTTAATTTAATGGTGATAAATATTCAACCTTTGAAGGGTAATAGTTAGGATACACGGTGTTATCATGTCCAAATAATATGGATAACTGCCGATATGCGTATGTGGCATTATGTCTTCTGTCCAATCCAGATATGGAATAATAAGAACAAATCAAAATTATACAACTATGTGTGTCAAACAAAAAAAAAATCAGAAATAGCGGGGGTGGAAAAGCCTGAGATGTTTAGTTTGATATTCAATTGACTTTCTTTTGTTATAAGTGATATATTTTATAAGAACTCCACTAGACCTTATCCCTCCCTAACACATCTTCTTCTCACTCTTCCCAACGGCAGAGTGAGGATTCATCAATAACCATATATTAACCTGTGTTCTTGTTAAATACTGTTTGACTATATTATTCATTTCACTAGACCTATCTTTTCTTAACATCTCTTCTATATTTATGGGTGAATTAATATCCTCTAAATAATCTAATATTGGTATATTCTGTTGTTCATACCTCTTACATTTTAACAAGAGACGTTCTGTATTGTCTTGAAGACATTCCGCACAGTACGGTCCTTCTATTCTAAAATACTCTTTTCCCAGCTGCAGTCTGAGAAATTTCTGATTACTGGGAATTTTCAGTTCCGGAGATATTTGATCTGTTGCTGGAACCTTGAAAAGCTTATATGCTCGTCTCCCTTTCACACTACATTATGATAATAAGGGTTTACGATAACTATAGCCCGCAACTAGCTCACTTAAAACCACATTTTACTAATCAAATCTTCACAGTCGAACTGAACGAGAAAATGTATTTTTATTTCTCTTTTTTTTCAGGGCGACGAATTAAAAACATTATTCTCCATGTATAGAGACATCTCCTGCAACATCACAGTTCTCACACTGTTGCCATTCAACTATACTTTAAACTCACAAGGTCATCCTCGACTGGACTTCGCACTTTCCAGTGACGCACTAAAACTGGTGACGACGTCATACAGTCTGGTGCTTAGAAGTGCAGAAGTGATCAATGTGAATGTATCTGATGCTGCACTGAGGAATGAAATCAACAGAGTAATTTTAAATGTAAGGATACCATTTTCCATTGTAGATGTTTTGTTTTTTCCATACGTTCTGGCCTTATTTGTATAATTATCCCGTTCAAGCATGGGACAGTCGATTGGAGGTCATCATGTTGGCAAAAAACGCTCTAAGTTTTGTTATTATTGTTTTGATCTTGTTGTTGTTGTTTTTTTGGGGGGTGGGGGGTATTTTTAAAACGTCCTCAGAGTTTCTCGGACGTTATTAATTTTGACAAAGCTCGAAACAGAGTTGTGTTAGGTTAAGGCTAGTTGTTTGATTAAGCTCGAAACAGGATTGGAGTAAGGTTAAGACTAGCAGTTTGACGAAGCTCCAAACATGGTTGGAGTTAGTTAAGACTAGCTGTTTGACAAAGCTCAAAACATGGTTGGGGTTAGGTTAAGGCTAGCTGTTTGACGAAGCTCCAAACATGGTTGTAGTTAGGTTAAGACTAGCTGTTTGACAAAGCTCAAAAGAGGATTGGGGTTAGGTTAAGGCTAGCTGTTTGACAAAGCTCGAAACAGAGTTGGAGTTAGGGTAAAGCTAGCTGTTTGACAAAGCTCGAAACATGGTTGGGGTTAGGTTAAGGCTAGCTGTTTGACGAAGCTCCAAACATGGTTGTAGTTAGGTTAAGACTAGCTGTTTGACAAAGCTCAAAAGAGGATTGGGGTTAGGTTAAGGCTAGCTGTTTGACAAAGCTCGAAACAGGGTTGGGGTTAGGGTAAGACTAGCTGTAACATAAATATGGATAGCCAGTCTGGCAACATGGGCAACACAGCGGACCCTGGCTACTGTCCTTGTCATCTAAAAATTATGCTTATTGCGGGATTAGTTGAAAGTTTTGAATACAAATCACCCTTGCCCAAAGGAGAGCAACGGGCCACACTTTCGTGTCACGGATTGCCTCCTCTGGTTTGCAGTAGTGGTCTAACAGTGTCCAAAACTCAAGAGTATCTAAATGAGTCGTCCAAGGTATCTACCTTCACACAAGATTACTCTTGGCAGAGATGTAGATAGAAGGGTAATGACGCTTCTACCTTAAGGGAGATTCACAAGATATTTTCAGAAGTCAAAAACAATGTTGCATTGGGCTGAACAACTGTTAACTTATATCTGATCCGTCCCCTTTTGTGAAGGATTTAAGCAATGGTTTTTAGCCCGTTCAAGCCCTCAGGTGAGTTAATTCGGCGAATTTCCTCTTATACTGGTATAGCTCTGTTTAGTGGTAAATATATGTCTAGTAACAAGAACGTATGGGATGGAAATTAATATAGAAAAAAGCAAGATATTGGTGAATAGCCATAAGAAACATGTTCCGACCAACATTACGTTAAATGGGCAAACGTTAGAAGAAGTTAACACCTTTAAATATATGGGGTCCACTATATGTAGTGATGGAAGATCAAGTAAAGAAATCAAGACAAGACTTGAGATGGTATTAGCTGCCATGACAAGGCTGAATGTGATCTGGAAAAGTGACATCAGTTTTCCTCTGAAGATCAAATTATACAAATCACTTGTATTATCTATTCTCTTGTATGGGTGTGAGGGCTGGACACTCACTGCAGATACGGAGCGAAGGATTCAGGCTTTCCAGTATAAATGTTACAGAAGAATTTTGCGCATTTGCTATAAAGAGCACAAAACAAATGTCTATGTTAGAGAGAAAATAAACACCAATGCAGGCCACCAAGAACCACTTTTGTCAGTAGTGAAACGTCGAAAGCTCGCCCGGTTTGGGCATGTAACTCGTCATGACTCCCTTTCGAAAACGATCCTCCAGGGAACAGTCGAAGGTATACGGAGAAGAGGAAGGCAAAGAAAATCCTGGGCTGATAACACTGGGTTTTTCCACACTTGTATGCATTGCTGAGGATAGAGAGCAGTGGAGGACCCTGTCTGCTGATGCTTCCACCATGGCACCCCTACGACCCATGACGGGTTACGGGTTGAGATGATGATGATATGTCTAGATGTATATATGTATATTAAATAGTCGTGCTCTTACGTTTGCTTTCATACATGTAATAACTGAATCAACCATGTGTTGCTGTCGGTTTTGACGGTTCCATAAGACGTAAATCTATTTAATATTTTTTTATGATCTAAGTTAGAGAACTGTATGTTTACTCCCTGGGACAGGTTGATTTGGGGTTATCTTCCCTTTGTTTTATTCATTGTGTTGACCTGTCTTAAGTCGGGGGGTTAGCTGTTCTCAGATCTGTTCTGTCTTCGCATGCGCAAGTTTTTTGAGCGCGAACGGGGAGACTTCCGTCAGGAGTGATGAACTGAGTTCTGATCGGACGAGTATGTCCGTTATACTTCTCTGCTTTATCTGGGGGGAAAGATAGTCTTTTGTGAGACTGTGATGTTTGTGATTCCCCAGAGTTATTCTGTTCGTCTAGAATGACGACAGTTGTTATTGTGTATTTCTTGGATTCTGACAAAGGTAAAAGAAACTTTATTATTATGCCTAGATTGCAGAACATTTTGTGTCAATCTGTGAGTACAGCTCACAGCTCTTTGAGATGCAGAGTCCATTATTTGTGCTTGATGTAGCCAACTTAGACTATTCGTCTAACTATTATACAGAAGCCCAGTGAAGAGATATTATGATGAAAACCGCATGTTGACGGTATGTTTCGGCATGGATGGTTATGCCTGCCAATGAAGAATACACAGTTGTTCACATTATTATAGAGGCCCGATATTATGGCCGATATCTTTGAGCAGATGAAGAAGTGTCTGGCGTGTGAAGCCAGAGGAAGTCTTGACTTTCATTAGATAAGTTCATAGACTTTGATATTAAGCAACTGAAACCGCCTTTATCGTGCGGTGTATTTGTTAAAAGACTACCTGACGCGTTTAGTCAGGGGCCCTGAGCTACAGTATGAAAGAACGTAGAATATCAAGCCAGCTTTACTAGCATCTTACACATGAGCTATGCAAGATTCATGATGCTAGATATTTATCATCATTACCACACATGAAATGTCCATGATCCTTGTTCAATTGACTGTGTCGTCTATTAGCGTTTGTCCTGTAATAAACGTTTGAAAAAAAGACATCAGTACTCACTACATTTATGACTTCTACTTGTGGTGGAGTGAGATTGGTGTGCAACTACATAAGAGCCTATACGACTTTGTGTCCACGATCTGCTGATATCTACATACACACCTACACTCTCACCCACATCCTATTACGAACATTACACTCCTGGGAAGCTGTACATTGCTTAAGTGTGTGTTTTGTGACACCTTGTCAGCGCCTCAGTATTTGGTGACCCAAATACACGACTGCATTACACTGTCCAGGCACGACATGACCTTACCCACAATTCTACACTTAACAATCTGGATATTGGACGTTAACAATCTCAAAACAACATTTAACAATCTGATGGCCAGATTCGTGGGTTTTTTCAAGATTACATCGTGGAGTGTCAGCTACGCAGCGAACAGTACTATGTAGGTCAACGCCTTATACTGCTACATGGACCACAGCTGCTTGTGAAGTCAATTTACGCTTCAACAATTTAACAGTCATTAATGGGCATACGTGTTTACGTTCAAGTCAAGTTATCTACGTTCAAGCTCAGATTGTAAACATTTCAAGCTATTGTTTACATATTACAGTCTACACATACCGACGTTGGATCTTCCGGTTTCAACTGGTTTGTTGGGTATGACGTTGTAGCTGGACATTTGGAGACCACTACCTGTTGTCAAGTTACTGGGTACTTCAACGGTGGATCGTCTGCCATTGTTGTTTACAGTTGTACTGCATTGAACTGCATCTTTGCGGTTGTTGAGGATTGGGCCTGAGATAAGTGGCCCGTTCATGTGTTAAACTGTGCCTTTATTTATGTTCAACTGAGCCTTCCTCTATACACATTCTTTATATTGTGTATTTACATACTACATACATTCTTTGTTTACATGTTTTTTTGTTTACATGGTGTGTTAGTGTGTATATTTTGCGGGTTCAAGGTTGGGCGGCGTCTTTCAGTAGAAATATCCCACTTAACCGAGGGTCTACTGTAAGCGTTTTCTTTAGGGACTGTGCAAATTCTCCACAGTGAAATTTGCAAGCGACAATTGTTGCTATTTTTGTTTAGCTGTGACGTAGTGTGCTTTTCATCGTTGTTGTTGTCATATTTTTTTCTTTCTTTAGTTTCGATTTCATTTGTTTGTATCTGTCTGCCTTCTCTTCCTTTCATTTATTTCTATACATCTTTTTGTTTATAACAGTGTTGTCATTTGTTTTGTTTAATTGTTCGCAGTTATCATTGCAATTCTTTGCAACATTAGATTTAGTTAAGCTTTATTTTTGATTTGACTTCTGTGAACTTTTTCAGTTGTTCTATATTCTTGTCTTTGTATTGTTATCGTATACATGTTTATCATACACAGTCTATATATATATACTTGGTCATAGACTATCATTATTAATATGATGCACTTTTCAGACAGAGGTTGTGTATGATGATATTATTATAGAGAAACAGGGTGATTATACAAGTTTTTGATTAAAAGACTTGTCTCCCACGGAGATTGGGATAGAATAAAGTGAAGTGAGTATACAAATCTAGTATTACAGACTTGTCTCCCATTGAAGTTGGGATAAGGTAATTTATTTAATTTTTCAGGTCTGATCTCACATTATTAGACAGAATGTCTACATTAGATTTCTTTATTGAGCAAGGGAAATCCCTTGGCAAGACTGGTGAGAAATTGGAAGAATTTGCGACTGTTCAATGTGCCAAGGCACTGAAGTCGGAAGAAAAGAGACATAATATGGAAAATGAAAGACAGAAAATGGAAAATGAAAGACAGAAAATAGAATCTGAACAAAAAAAAAGCAGATGCTGAGAATCTAAGATTGCAGATGCAGGCAGATGAAAGGAAATTCCAGATGGAACTTGAAAATAAAAGCTTAGAAAAAGAATCTGATAACAAAAGATTAGAAAGAGAAGCTGCTGCTGAAGAGAGGAAACTTCAAGCTGCTGCTGAAGAGAGGAAACTTCAAGCTGCTGCTGAAGAAAGAAAAGCAAATATGGAACATTAGGAAAAACTCTTTTCTTTGGAGTTAGAGAAATTAAAGTTGATGAATATGAGTGTTCCTCAAGCAACTTCGAGTAAGATAAAGGAGAGTTCTTATAAAGTCAAATTACCTCCTTTCTACCCTCTAAAGGACGACATAACGTTCTACCTTGATAGATTTCAATTAACATGCGTAACGCATAAGGTAGATAAGGAACAATATGTCGGACAACTGATGGAGTTACTTGCAGGTGAACCATTAAGTACAGTAATGGCAGTAGAGGAACCTGACAGAACTAACCATGATGTTGTCAGGGCAACATTACTTAAAAGATATCAACTAAAAGAAGAAGATTATCGTCTTCGTTTTAGGACAATGCTACCAGAAACTGGAGTAGAGTTCTCTGATTTTATTACGAAGATACGTCTTACATTTACACGTTGGATTGAGCTGTCTAAAACAGAAAAAAACATATGAAGCCCTTATGGACTTATTACTTCAAGATAAAGTTATGTCATCTGTCAAAGAGTCTTTCCTTGCTTTTCTTCATGAGCGTAAGCCTAAGAACATAAAAGACATGGAAGAATATTGTTTCCAGTACGTCACTGCACATCCCCATGCTACAGTTAGCAATGCTAAGGTGAAGGAAGAGTTGCCAGTTGCTTCTGCAGCACCATATGGCCCTAACTTTAGGCATAAATTCCAAGGTGCTCAACACAATTTTAATAAGAAGAGCAATCGTAATTATGATCAGAATCAGGGTAACACATCACATAGTGGGTCTTCTACAAAGAACTGGAGGCGATCTGATAGTCCTCGTTATTTCGGGTCCAATAATTATGGAAACTTTCGGAGAGGTAGTCACAATAGACACTATCAAGGCTATTCTTCGCGGGGACATCGAAACCAAACAGGTAAACACTATGATCAATGGGGAAATGACAATAGTGATTGTGGAAACTGGGATTCGAACCAGAACGGTGGTCGTGGTAGATCAAACTATGACAATTTCAGACGGAATAATAATCGTGGTAGATCTAAACATAACAAACATAGATCTCATCACCAGGGAAACTCTGCACAACAAGAAACTCATGGTGCCAGTAATCAAGTGAACGATAATAGAAATTCTAATCATATCACTTGTTCTGCTTTTGATTTTGGGAGAGCATCTCAATGCCCCCAATGCAAAACATTATTTGAACCGACCACGGTAACTATTCAGGCTGTAGACATTCCTATTCGGCCGTTTCAGAAAATGGCCATAGATATCATTGGCCCTTTTAAGACTAAATCGACCAGAGGACATCAATTTATCCTTACGTGCGTAGACATGTGCACACGTTGGCCAGAGGCTATACCTCTTAAGAGCATTTCCACTGCTGATATCGCAGACGCTCTTTGGCTTATATTCTCTCGTTTGGGTTTTCCCGGGGAAATATTGTCAGACCATGGCACACAATTGATATCAGACACAATGTCGCAGGTAATGACTACTCTGCACATTAAAAGATCTTTGAGTAGTATTTATCACCCAATGTCTAATGGGTTAGTTGAGCGTCTTAATAGAACACTCAAGAACTTGGGAAGATAACTGAGGATCATCCTCAGGATTGGGACAAGGTTCTACCCGCGGCTCTCTTTGCATATAGAGAGGTCCCAACGAACATACAGGATTTTCTCCTTTTGAACTTGTCTTTGGCGCGCGACCGCGCGGTCCTATGTCTTTACTGCATGATCTAATAACTGCTGATAATATAGACAATGACACACAATCGTCATATGAGTATGTCATTGCTCTCAGACAAAAGATTATTGAAGCATGCAAGCTAGCAACTTCCTCATCCGAATTTGCTAAAGAAAAGGCAAGGCGATTTGCTAATAAGAAGAGACGCCTACGTCAACTTTGTCCTGGAGACAAAGCATTTGTTTTACTTCCTTCTAGGGAGAACAGACTCCTTATTACATGGAAAGGTCCATATACAATAGTCTCGAAAATTTCCGATGTCGACTATGTTGTCGATATTGATGGAAGGCATAAAACCTTCCATATAAATATGCTTACGGAATATCATGAACTACCAGATTATTTGCAGCCTATTTTCCAGGCGACGGACTATTCTCCAGTCCAACAAGGTCATATCCCATCCCTGTCAGTTATACAGGATGAGGAAACTACTTTCTCAGATGTTAATCTTCCTCTTCCTGTGATTCCACTTACTTCTACGGAATCATGGAAAAACGTTACTGTTTCTTCTAATTTGTCTTTTGAGGAACAGCGACAAGTATCTTCTACGCTACAAGCATTTCAGAATGTCCTTACCGACATTCCTAAACACACACATGTCATTGAGCATGACATTATACTTACTGATCATAATCCGATCAGAGTAAGACCTTATCCTATTCCTATTCATTTTCAAGAACAAGTCGAGAAAGAATTGGATGAAATGATACAATTGAAAATAATTGAACCATCCACCTCAGCATACTCTTCGTCCACGGTTATTGTTCGAAAGAAAGACAATAACATACGCCTTTGCGTAGATTATCGCAAATTGAACCAAGTTACGAAGTTCGATGCTGAACCTATGCCTTTATTAGAAGATCTACTTACTAGACTTTCTAACTCTCGATTCTTTACTAAACTTGACTTGTCGAAAGGCTATTGGCAAGTTCCGTTAACTGAACGCGCCAAACCTTTCACTGCTTTCTCAACACCTAGGGGTTTGTTTCAGTGGAATTTTATGCCTTTCGGGCTTATGAACGTTCCAGCTACTTTCGTACGCATGATGCGTCGAATTCTCTCATATCGTTTAGATGTCATTGCATACTTAGACGACATCTGTCTTTTCAGTAATACTTGGGAAGATCACTATTTGGGTTTAAATGAATTACTTTCTACTCTACGCGAGCATAATTTGAATGCAAAACCCTCTAAAGCTTATGTTGGGTTTAGTGAAATTTCTTTCCTAGGTCATCGTGTTGGTCATGGTCTATTGAAGACAGAGGACCAAAACATTTCTAAGATATTAAATATCTCTGTGCCTAAAACAAAAAAAACAAGTACGTAGTCTATTAGGATTAATACAATTCTACGGAAGATTCATTAAGAATCTATCCTCTATCATGGCACCACTCTCAACCCTATTGAAGAAAGGGTCTCCTAACATGGTGCGCTGATCTCAAGAATTTCAATCTTCATTGGATCAGATTAAGAATTTGTTCTCATCCCCACCTATCTTAAGACTACCTGTTGCTGATAAGACTTTTGTTCTTCGTAGTGATGCCTCATCCACAGGGATCGGAGCGGCACTAATGCAGGAGTATTCAGGAACTCTGCATCCTGTAATGTATATCTCTAGGAAGCTGAATGCGGCAGAAAGGAATTACTCGGTTTTCGACCGTGAATTGTTGGCTATGGTTTGTTCAATCCTTAAGTTACAAAGATTCCTTCTTGGTGCGCATTTCATTGTGGAAACAGACCAAAAAGCTCTTATAGCTATTCAGTGTAAGAACTTGAAGAGCTCGAGATCTACTCGATATGCTATTGCTCTTCAACCTTTTTATTTCACGGTACGAGCTATCCGTGGTCTGGATAATGTGATGTCAGACATACTGTCTAGATGCCCACATGACTCTTGTCCTAGATTTTCCTGATAAACTGCTAGACTTATGTCTATATATATTAACACATTTGTTGTCACCTTAGGGTGATACATTAATTGTTTTCTATCTCTATTACCATCTTTGGTGTAATGGAGAAAGTTGAGTTGACACAATATAAAGGTCAAAAAAAAAATTAATGCAGCCACATGTAACACTTAGACATGTATTAGTAATTATAGTACATTATAGCATGTTGCTAATTGTACCATTTATATTGTTCTCATTGCAAACTAGTACCAGGTACGGAGTGCTTTTGAGAATCATGACGATGCCATATGTCACACTTACATACTATTTGGATGCTGCTTACATTGATCTTCGGGATACAGCATTGTTTTTGTACTATGGATGCCATCTTCTAATACTTAGATAAGACACTTGTATTGTCATATGTATGTATAATGGCTTTACAAATTTTGTTATGGCCATCCATTAGATAATAGTGATTATATAGCATGAGACTTATATAGATTTATATGTTATTATGACTTCTCGATTTATGTTGTCATTCGCATTGCTATAACATTGCATTTTTGATATGTATGTGATTTTTGTTAGCATCGCCAGCAACTGAGATTTCTTTGATGGTACCTTCCGGATATGTTTTACTTCGAGAAAATATTTTCTCTTATCTTGTGAGGTGATTTTTTGTTCTCACTAGACGCTCTATTGTGCGTCGTTTCAGCCTGTCATTAAGACATTATTTTAAGTTGTTTCTTTCATCGGCGCATCATTCATGCGTTATGAGCATGTTGTATCTTGCTCATTGATGTATTTCCAAAAAAAAAAATGTGTTCATTTTTTTTATCCGGAGGGTGCGGTAGTCTGTTGCTGTCGGTTTTGACGGTTCCATAAGACGTAAATCTATTTAATATTTTTTGATGATCTAAGTTAGAGAACTGTATGTTTACTCCCTGGGACAGGTTGATTTGGGGTTATCTTCCCTTTGTTTTATTCATTGTGTTGACCTGTCTTAAGTCGGGGGGTTAGCTGTTCTCAGATCTGTTTTGTCTACGCATGCGCACGTTTTTTGAGCGCTAACGGGGACACTTCCGTCAGGAGTGATGAACTGGGTTCTGATCGGACGAGTATGTCCGTTATACTTCTCTGCTTTATCTGGGGGGAAAGATAGTCTTTTGTGAGACTGTGATGTTTGTGATTCCCCAGAGTTATTCTGTTCGTCTAGAATGACGACAGTTGTTATTGTGTATTTCTTGGATTCTGACAAAGGTAAAAGAAACTTTATTATTATGCCTAGATTGCAGAACATTTTGTGTCAATCTGTGAGTACAGCTCACAGTTCTTTGAGATGCAGAGTCCATTATTTGTGCTCGATGTAGCCAACTTAGACTATTCGTCTAACTATTATACAGAAGCCCATTGAAGAGATATTATGATGAAAACCGCATGTTGACGGTATGTTTCGGCATGGGTGGTTATGCCTGCCAATGAAGAATACACAGTTGTTCACATTATTATAGAGGCCCGATATTATGGCCGATATCTTTGAGCAGATGAAGTGAAGTTGTCTGGGCGTTGTGAAGCCAGAGGAAGTCTTGACTTTCATTAGACAAGTTTATAGACTTTGATATTAAGCAACTGAAACCGCCTTTATCGTGCGGTGTATTTGTTAAAAGACTACCTGATGCATTTAGTCAGGGGCTCTGAGCTACAGTATGAAAGAACGTAGAATATCAAGCCAGCTTTACTAGCATATTACACATGAGCTATGCAAGATTTATGATGCTAGATATTTATCATCATTACCACACATGAAATGTCCATGATCCTTGTTCAGTTGACTGTGTCGTCTATTAGCGTATGTCCTGTAATAAACGTTTGAAGAAAAGTCATCAGTACTCACTACATTTATGACTTCTACTTGTGGTGGAGTGAGATTGGTGTGCAACTACATAAGAGCCTATACGACTTTGTGTTCACGATCTGCTGATATCTACATACACACCTACACTCTCACCCACATCCTATTACGAACATTACACTTCTGGGAAGCTGTACATTGTTTAAGTGTGTGTTTTGTGACACCTTGTCAGCGCCTCAGTATTTGGTGACCCAAATACACGACTGCATTACACTGTCCAGGCACGACATGACCTTACCCACAATTCTACACTTAACAATCTGGATATTGGACGTTAACAATCTCAAAACAGCATTTAACACTATGTTTGTTTAGTTTTAAAATAACATGTAACAAATTTAATAGTGAATTAGTCTTTAACAGGTTAAAATAAATATGGAAAGATTGGAGAAATTTTAGATGAAAGCGTCTTCATTGAGACTTAATAGGGGAGTGATACAAGTCTGTTTTGCTGATGCTTTTTTTACAAGAACTTAACTGTATGTGAGTCTTGTCGCCGTGGTGTCCGTCACTTCTTTTTAGTGATGAGGGCACTTCTCCACATAACTCGTCCAATGTAGGCGGTCAGTGTTGATGCTTTTCTTTCACACTAGCGGCGTAGTAACGCTAGTACTTCAAACCGTCTGATAGCTTGTAACTTCGAACGTTTTAGACAAAATAGAAAGAACAAATGCCTCTACTAAGTACACTGAGTTGGAAGCTTAACAGGTGCATCCTCTCGCTGTCCACCCACCAATGTTAATCTCTCAGAAGAATTAAATTCTTGAGTACACAGCGTAGCTCAAGGAATGATCTGGGTATTAAACTGGAAAAATGTGTCTGGACAGCGTGAATAATGATTTGTGCCTGAACTAACATTAACAAGTTACATATATCTCACAAGATGGTATGATACACTTGAGGCACATGTGATGTAATCATCATTCACCACTGCTCCAATCGGAGTCTGGGGTCATCTCTGCTGTCGGTGTTTCAGCACGACTAGCAAGAAACAATCACCACCGCTTGCTGTAGGGGTTCATGAATAAAGTATTTTCATATGTTGAGGTTGCCAGCCTCATATATATAACCACTATGCAAGAAAAATATGTCAAATTCACAATTGAAAAATAAATGTTACACTTACCCCAAAAATTTGGGATCCTACAGTCTCCTCGCACATGTTAGAATGGACACGAGCAGTTTAGGTTTTATGCTCTCGAATTACTTGATCTGAAAATGTTCTCTTATGACGGGTGATCCAATTCCTTAGGACTCCAGTCATGTATTTTTAAAGTCCTGGTCCCTTAAGTTTCCAGTTTTGTATTTAAATTAGCGGGTTTACTTGTAAGTTGCCCAAATACTCGATCTGTCACTTATAATTATGGAACTCTAGGTCCGATGCTTCTCTTTCTGGCTTTTGGGAGTCGCTAGCTTGCGAAGCTATCTCTTCTGTGTCTCTGAGTTTGCTAGATTATATCTCTCATTCTCAGTTCAAATCCCAGATTTCGCTTCCGCCGAATTTTCCAATGAAATTCAATGTTTATTCCCGCTTCTCAAATCGAACCAATGGTTAGCTCTTTAGCACTGGGTTGGGGTGTTTAATTCAAAATATCCCCCGCGTGTTTTAAAATATTACATTTAATATTCCAACGCGTGACCTATTTCAAATAATGCGGTAATATTTCCGCCAACTCACAAACAAATCTGGGAACTTATTTGATGTCCAGATGCTACCTTCAAATATTGTCTTCCCCAGACAGGTTATCTGTAATAATCTCACAGGAATGGCCCGGCGAAAGCTATTATCTCATTAACGCCTGTGTTTCCGCATACCTTAGACGGCTCTCTCAGACAGACAATATTGGCTTCCTTTTCATCCTCGTTTGAGAACATATTGTGTTAAACGAGGATCGTCTCCTATCAAAGGTGGCTGGCGACTCAAAGAGATAAACGTATTACCGCTGACCGGTGATAATGATTGGGTATTGTTACGATAATACCACAGTTCACCTGGCGGAACGTAAATAGTGGTCACAGTAAACGAATGTAAGCGCAATAAATATGCCAAATAATAGGATGATGAGTGAAAAAAAGAAGAAATGAAGAGATACCAACCACAGCTATAGACACTGTAATTCACTGAAACGTAAACAAACACAATGGGAAAGTCAACTAAAGAAAATCTAGAGACAGAAATGAAAGGATTGAGGAAGACCTGCACAGATCTTGAGCTGATGGCACGTGACAGGACGACTTGGCATATGTTTGTTGAAGGCTTATGATCTTTGGGAAGCTGACGGGAAATGATGTTGATGATGAATTCTCGCTTTTAATAATTACAACAGATAATTATGTATGTCATTTGCACGGCGAGATAAATGAAGATACACAATGCATATTACTAGGACAAAGAAACTTGCATATGTTACGACCACAAGACCTTCATTGGGGGGCTTTCGAGAAAAAAAAAACATAGATGAGAAAGAAGCGGCAGAAGAAGAAGTAAAAACAGAAGAAGAATAAAAAGAAGAAGGAGAAAAGTAGTAGAAGTAGAAGAAATGGAAGAAGAAGTGGTGTAAGAAGAGAAGTGGTAGAACTAGAGGAAGAGGAAGAAGAATATGAAGTAAAGAGGAAGACGAGGAAGGAGAAGAAGGAGGAAAAAGGAAGAAGGCGGGAGAAGAGGAAAAAGAGGACAAAAAAGAAGAAGAGGATGAGGAGGAAGAAGAAGAGGAAAATGAAGGAAGAAGTAGACATACATTAACAAATTAATAAAAATGATGCGACATATAAATGAAAGTAGCTGGAGATGCTCTCGTAAAAATCAGTCTGGCCAACATGACTTACTAAATAGATCTGGGGAAGATGTGGAAAGCATGAATACAATTAAAAACCAGAAACGAACGAAAATAAATGGAGCGGTTTATAGCAGTTGTATATAATTAAATTTGTTTCGACTTTGTAACATTCTACTGTGTATATAACTTACAATAACAAAGACAATGATTTTATTGAATGCTAACACGCTTAAAAAATACATGTGTGCTTCTAATAATAAATAATATAAACGTAACCTGCGGAACCCTAGAATAGTAATATACAAATTGTAAAAAAATTCTGAAAGCGGTTGTAGGAAAATGACCGTAAAAATGATATTTTGTATATATTGCAGTAAGGCCTGTATCTCTGAGTCGTCGTATGACTGTCATTCGAGAGACTTGCCCATGTCTACCCACTATTGCTCTTGCTGTTTGACTTGCCGGGAGAGTCAATTCCTTAGATGACTCAGCACAATATGACGATCTTGCGCAGGGGTAGTAACTCGTGGTTGGCGACTCCGAAGTCTTTCCCGGGCACTACCAGTGGTTCCGTAACGTTCATTGAGACGTACAATAGTGCTGTGGTGGCAATTCATCCTTCTGGCAATGGCCCGCGAGATCATTCCGGTCTCCAACATACCAATGGCTCGTTGGCGGTCGTTTTCAGATAGTCGTGGCATTTCAAGCACATGTACTGGGTGTTTTGTCTCAACGGCCTTTTTATACCGAGTATACTCCTACAGCGCGTACACATTTTCAGCGTCATAGCTGTTGAGAATCGTGTTGCACGTGTAACTTTCATCGTTTTCATGTAGTCTGTACACACACCCATGGGTTGAATCTTGCACTTTCCATTCCAGCAGCCATTCGCTCTCTACCTCATGGCAAACACGGGGAAAATCCATTCCCACACTTTTTTTTGCCAGCTTCTCGGCATCAGTATATATAATAGTGGTGCGTTTTTAATGTGCTTCAGTATATATATATATATACTCGTCAAAAGTCAAGTGCCACCCTATTATTTTCAATACACTTTTATATAAGCGCATAGAATGATTAAATGAAGGAAGATTTTAGTAAAAATGGGTGCAATATCTTCCTCTGACAGTCCTCTATGCACGTTAAGCATAAAAACAACTCACCGACAACCATGGTGATCACGTGCAATTTGGTTTGCTGACCATAAATTCACATTTTTAATCTGATTTTTCAAACTTCCGTACAACCAAACAGGTGAAGTAATCGTGCTGATTGACATTCCACGTGCAATGGCGACTTTTCAAGAACAGAGTTCACTCTTAATTTGTTTTACAATCAGCAGACTTAGGGTAGTTTCATCACTTGCAAAAACCATGCCACCGAGAAGAAGTCTTGACACCTTACAAAGAATGAGGGCTATAGCGTAGGTTGAAAGTGGTTTATCTGTCCGTGAGGTTGCTAGACGGCTTGCAGTGTCACACTCTACTATCCAAAGAATTTTGGAGAGATTTCAGGCCACAGGAAGTGTGGAGGATCGCCACCGGCCATGTCGCCCTAGATGCACCAATAGCCATGATGACCGGTACCTCTTGTTGTCAGCCCTGCGCCATCGAACAGTGACTTGTTCCACTCTAAGATGTCAGCTGAGACAAACTGTAAACGTTAATGTCAGTCAAAGCACCATTCGCAGACGTTTACATGAATTTGGACTGGCTGCTCGACGTCCTGCAGTGAGAATCCCTCTTACTCCTGCTCATCGCAGAGCCCGTGTTGCTTGGTGTCGCGAGCACATCCGATGGACAAGGCAACAATGGAGTCAAGTTCTCTTCACTGATGAATCTCGCTTCACTGTGTCATTCAATGAGGGCAGGATTCGAGTTTGGAGACGACCAGTAGAGCGATTTACTGATGACACAATTCGAGAGGTGGATCGTTATGATAGGGGTTCTGTCATGGTCTGGGGAGACTTCTACAGACACGGCAGGACCCCACTCTACATCATCCAAGGCAACTTGACCGGCCCAAGATACCAGAACGAAATCTTGAGACCAATTGTTCAGCCTGCTCTGGAGGCGATAGGTGGTAATGCTATCCTCCAAGATGATAACGCTCGACCCCATCGAGCTCGTATGGTGAATGAGTTTATTCAGCAACATGGGATCATCAGGATGGCGTGGCCAGCTCGTTCACCTGACCTTTCTCCGATTGAGCACCTCTGGGATGTCCTTGGTCGAAGATTGTCAACAAATCACCCCTTGCCAATGGATGTTGCACAGCTGACTGCATTTCTGCTTCAGGAATGGCGAGCTGTTCCTCAGGATACTCTTCGGACCCTTGTGGACTCGATGCGTCTACGCTGTCTTGAATGCCTTGCTGCAAACGGTGGTCATACCCGATTTTGAAATGTCTATTTGTCCAATATCTATTGTGTGACTTTTGAAAAGGTGGGTGACACACTTCACAGCTTCATTGCGTTTGAATGTGTGTTTCCATTTCTTTACGTGACATGTCAATTTGGTATTCAATAAATGCCGTTTTGACTGATACCAATTACGTTTATATCAGATTTGTTTTATGGTTTCAACCAAGGTTTTTCTAAGTGGCCCTTGACTTTTGACGAGTAGTATATATATATATATATATATATATATATATATACATATACATATATATATATATATATATATATATATATATATATATATATATATATATATATATATATATATATATATATGGATGTCCATTATGAAATAAGACTTTCAGGTCATGATGAAACTATGCCATTGGCACGGCTTAAACAGGCATCAACGTTTTCTTACTATATCTGGTTAGTTCGTCGGTTATTCCAGTCCTTGTGTTCTGGTTAGCATAAGTCACATGGCAGCGTTGTCATGCTTCTCAATCGCACCAATAACGCTCATTTTGAGAGCAAATACTAATGATTATTCTGTTTTATTCATCTGGTCTCTGTATAATGTTTTAAGTCTTTTCCCAAGCGGGCTATGTACGCTTTAGCTGCATATATGCGTTCACTGGTGTCTAACTCAATCTTCTCTTGAGTTCGAGAAGGCAAAGTTAGTGAGGAAGGAAACTGGTGACATAAAGATGATACCTTGGTTTGGTTTGGTTTTAAGGGCTATCTTCATTGCACACGGACAACTCCATCAGTGCTCCGATCTCCTCCCTTAGATCACGCAAGGAGGATCTCAGCACAGTGCACAAACTCCTTAGCACCGGCGAGAATCCCAATGTGTGTGTATAGAAATCACACATTCTATAAATATTGTTTGTGGTTGGTAGGTTTCTAATTTTTTTTTAAATTTTGCCAGGGCAGCGGCTAAGAGGTTTGGCGTCTGCCTCGAGTTCTGGAGGTACCAGGTTCGATTCCCAGTTAAGGGAATATAATTTATTAAAATTTTTTCAGAGCCAGTGGCCCTAAGGATGTCATATCCCCCCCCCCCCCCACTCCCCGGTCTCCTGGGTAGTGAGATCGGATGCCTAGCCTTCTTGGATAAGGACGAACAAATTAGTAGGTCCCGTGTGCAAGTTGCGCTCGTTAAAAAATCCCACGGCAGTTGGAAATCGTAAAAGATGATACCTAGTATAGTTACTTACTTACTTAGTCTTAGTCGTTCCCCTTCTACCGTGAGGTATAGAGGTTTGGAAGAAAGAGCGCCAGACTATCCTATCGGCTGTCTTCCTCTTGGCCTGGTTCCATTCTAGTCCTCGGTCCTTCAAAGATTGTCCTAGTATAGTGAAGACTCTAATATTTCACTCATCTATGAAAGTATTTCCTTTTGGGCTACCTTAACCTTTTGTTTTTGTTAAGAACAAATTGTTGGTCGTCTGTAGGTTGTCTAGGGTTTTCTCTATTTCCATAATTTACTGATGTATTGCCTCGATAAAATTGTCTAATAAAATTTCCAACCGCCTTAAAATGTTTTTCTTCAACTTGTTTTAAAAACTGTCTAGAACGTTTCAGTGTAATTGTTCCTATGCGTATTTATAGTCGTATTCGCCAACCAACTGGAACAAACTGTTAATTGTTGGAATGTAACAATAAAGAATCTAAAACTTTCAAAGATTCTCTGAAGACATCTGTTTGAACGACTTTCATTTTATTTTACATAAGACTTCCATGAGCGACACACTGCTTCAACATAATTCAACATCTTGAAATTGAATACCGATTACTTCCTTCGATATATTCTTTATAAATACCGTAGTTCCACGCTTCTGCAAATTTCTTCCTCCTATTCATAATAATACGCCTGTCCTTTTCTGGCACATTTATAATTTTGTATGTTTACTTTATTCTTTCCCAGTGATTCTTGACACATCATAATTTTCATCATGTCCATACTATTATAGTTTTGTGCCTTCGTGCACACTTTCTTTTAGTCGGCTAATAAATTTATTCCTCAAATGTTTATAGCTTTACATGCAGGTTATACTAACCTTGACATGTCTCTCAATACATACTTCGGGCAATCGCGCCTATTCCTTACCGTGGATTACACATATCCTGACGAAATGGGCTTGTCCCATATTGAATTATAATCTTACTTGATTTCTGAGTCAAAATCTGGACTCTTGAACACATTTTGTAAGTAGAATTCTCTACACATTGTGAGTGGACCACGCCACATAAGCCGACACTGTTTACTGCTCAAAAGCGTAGCTATGGACCCTTCGTCATGCTTCACTATGGTGCTTCGTCATAGCCGATAACCATAGTTTTAGTGTTGTGGTGAGGCATATCATGGTGCACAGCGAACTCTCTAAATATACCTTTTACAAGATCGCTTCGCCCCATGATGCGCTCTCAACAGTTTTATCGACGTGGTTCCGGGGGGGGGGGGGGGAAGGGGGGGGGCGTCTGATAAAACAAAGATACAATAGGACCCAGAGCTTCCTCAAGGCAGTTCCAAAGAGGTGGTAAAGATTAGATACTGCATGGGGCTGGATACCCCACCATGTAAAATAACTTGCTGCAGAAACTGACACTGCAAGAGCATATAAGTGATGTTGTGCAGACTACATGCATAGAGGCTTCTGCGGCAGTGGCTCCGTGCTCCATTGGGAGCGAAAATAGAAGCAATAAATGACAGCAAAACATTTGCTATAGTCCTGCCCAACTTACAACACATATGGCAACAACCCACTTCTCTCCACGAAAAATTGTTTGAAGATGTCGGGCACCTTGAGCTGACTACTGCCTTTTGTTGGTCATTAATGTAGAAGTCTGAGGACGAACGAGGAAAAAGAAGAATCCTGTAATTGAATATTCGCATAGTTTTAAAGCGGTGCGAGGGTTAATAACTTAATCTGACCTTTGATCTCTGCAGAACGTGGAACGAGGCATGACGGGCATGCTAGAGTTTAATGGTTATGGTCGTCGCAGCAACTTCTCTCTCACAATCACGGCCGTAACTGGTAGCGACACCTACCTGGTGAGTACTGTTTCTTGTTGCCATGTTGAATAGAATGTGTGCGAGTTTATATGGAATAATGTTTATTTTAAGAACCAGGGAGAAGATAAAGATGATGAGAATGAGTGCAGGACACGATAACAAGATTGCACTTGAAGAAACGCCCCTGCAGAATGTAGAATCATGCATATACCTTACTTACTTACCTCATCGTTCCTATTCTACCCTGGGGTGTAGCGGTTTGCCAGAGAGAGCGCCTTACTATCCTATCGGCTGTCTTCTTCCTGGCCTGGTTCCAACTTAGTCCTCGGTCCTTCAGAGATTGTGTAAAGTTGTCCTCCCAGTGAACTCTGGGTGGTCCTTGAGGTCTGGATCCCTGGCTCTTGCTGTCCCATAGTTGTCGTGGTAGCCATCTTCTTCCATTCTGCAGACATGGCCAAACCATCATAATTGGGTCCGTTCACTTGGCCCTGCAGGGGCTGGGTTTTGAGGCCATGACGTATCGTCTGGTTGCGGACCATGTCTCTTCTTGTTACTTCAACCACTTGCAGGTTGGCATACATATACCTTGGCAGCAATAAAGATACATTTGGAGGAACAGACACTGATATCAAAACAAGAATACAAAATGCTAGAGGAGCATTCATTGCCTTGGGAAATATATGGAGATCAAGATAAATGAAGCTAGCATCTTCTCCTCACCTATTGTTGGTGTCTGCCACAAGTTCCACATTACTCATACCATTTCAGCCCTTCTCTGCGCAAGATCTCATTTATGAAAGTATGTTTCTATCTGATTATCATTGTTGTCGCGCTCTATGTTTCAGAGTCATACTTGAAACCGGAAGAAATAAAAATAGTACATTTCAGACTACATGCGTAAAAGAGCTCGTAAGATTGAAGCTTGAAAGTGACTATACTTACAGTACACGGTTTTGCAACAGGAAACTTAATATTCTGAAAACGCTCGTTGTTTACAAAACGGCGGATGAAGTTGCGAAGAAAGATGTGTGATTACTGTTGATAATAATGCTCTATTCCTGAATGGGGCACATGTCTTTTGCGATTATTTCACTTTAGGAAATTAAGTTGGTGATAGAGTTATGAACCTTGTGTTCATGAATATGAAAGAAAAGCATTTTTCTCTCTTCTAAATTACTAGTTTTGTCTATAAGTGCTGAGATAAAGTGAATAGAAAATTTCCTCTTGTACGTATTTCATTAATGTAATATTCATGTTATGGCGTCAAGAAAGTTAATAAAGAAAAACAAAAACGAGCTGTTTATTATCAAATCATAATAAAGTTTAGCTCAAGAATAAAGTTAATATTCAAAACCCGAACTGATGAGTTTTGCGCAGCGGAAAACTTGAACCCATTTGTCAGTCGTTACTGGTGACATGGCTGTGTAACAAAACGAAACATACCCAGATATCTTACAGATAAATTTCATCTTTCGAGCAATCTGACTTTTTAAAAAGACAGTTTCTAGTACAAAGAGATTATTCCCATACTGCTAATTGCAGTGCTAAATTTCCTCAATATGTCGAGAACTATCTTATATTGTTCATATTCTTTCAACGTGCTTATTTGTTCCATAATTTTTTTCCTTGAGCCTCTGATAATGTTCTGCAGAACAATAGGCCCGATGATAATGTTCTGTTGATCAACAGGATTCCATCGAAACTTCTTCGTCGTGCGCTATTAGGGGTCATCCACATGTAACGTCACGCAGTGACGTGGAGGGGGTCAGAATGTTGTGACGTTGTGTGACGATAGGAAGGGGGGGAATGTGACGTCACACAGAAATGTAAGAGTCATACTCGTTTCTTACATAACAAATATTTCTTCTTTCATCCGCAATAGTTAACTTTTATCCGCATTTGTTAATTTTTACCCTCAATAGATAATATTTTTTTTTACAACTTTATTCACATTGTGTAGAAATTTACGAGGACATGTGCACTGAACATTTCCAATAACAGGTATCAATAAGATCATAACAAAAACACGTATAAAAACACTCGTTCACGCACACATTTACACTTGCACCCATTTGTTGAACTTGTTTATTTTCTCCTGATGACAGGAGCAAAATTAAATTTGGCTTCGAATAATGTTAAAGAATATAATTTTTTTTCCTGTTTGTAAAACATTCGCAGCAGAAAATAATGTACCCATCGCACACACATACACACTCACGCCCACACAACCTGTTTTTCTACTGCTACTATTTATGACTTTCAGTGCAGGCGTTAGTATTTTTGTGGGCATCTTCGTTTGGTTTGTTTGAAGTTAACAACGACAACCATTTTTAGTAAATGTACAGAGATGTTAAAGATCTCCTAGATTTAGAATCTGGCGCGACAGGCCAAGGTCAGGACACGTTCACAGAGCAATTTTAGTGAATATAACGGATTCTTAGAGGTGTAAAGAGAGGATCGTCTTAGGTCGTTTATCTCAAATCTGATACGGTTAAATTGACGTAGGAGCTTGTTGAATTTAAATTTCATAAATAACAACAGTAGATAGCAACTCCTTTGCGGACGAATTATATCCCCTAAATATATCTTCCAAGCGTCCCGAAACTGACGTCACAAAAAGTTGCAGTCTGGAACCAATATATGAGTCGTGCGCTTCTAACCTTTGCACTAAATTGCGCAATGCTGAATATAGCGCGCATCTTTTCCCCCATTAAAGTTGCACTTATATTTTAAATAATAACTAGCAATAACCCGTCAAACTTGTCGGGTTTTTGCTTATAGTGTGCTGTTTCCGTTCCCAGATGACCAGATAGAAGTACATTCTTAAAGTGTTTTTGTTTTCTTTCCATTATACAGTGTAATCAAACTGTTAATGAACATCGTCATTTGAACGCTTTTCTTTGTTGATTGTAACTATTTTCGGGAGAGTATATATAATGGAAACAATACATTTTTCCAACACGGTTGCATTCCTCAGCTGTGACTAACGTTCACACGGCGAGAATTATGTTATTTTATATTCAATTTAAAAGTTCTTTGATGACAACATTTCGTGTGAAAGTGCGTGGATTGTTATCAAAGAGTGTTCCCTGATAATAAGTGGTTTTAACAAAAACTTTCAAGTTTTCATGATTTGTACATCGGGTGAGAGCTCATGCACACCAATTTTTACGCACTTTTTCTTTGTCGAGCGCTACTAATTTCGTAAAAGAATAAAAAAAACAACCAAAGTATTTGTTTTATATGGTTTTTCAAAGTTACGATGGACCGATACCTGAGTTTTACCGCCGCTATATTGATGATGGAATTGGCATTACAGACATGTCTGAGGTAGACCTCTGTCGATTTATTGCCTATGCTGGTAATTTCAATCCTGCCATCAAATTCACTTCTGAAATTTCTACGACTTCAGTGAACTTCCTTGACAGCACTGTGACTATTAGCCCTACTGGTCTTAAAACGTCTGTCTATTATAAGGCTACTGGCGCTCATGGTTTCCTTCTTTATACTTCATCTCACCCTCTTAGTTGTAAAAATTCCATTCCCTTTTCTCAACTTTTTCGCTTGCGTCAGTTATGTCAGGATCACGATGATTTTCATCAGCGAGCTCCAGAGATGCTCGAGTTCTTTCGCCGACATCTTTATTCAGAACATGTTTTATATGATGCTCTTAACCGCATCACACACGTCACTCGTCAGATGGCACTCATTATTAAACCTTCTGTCCAATCTGACAGACTCAAACTGGTTCTAACTTTCCATCCTCACTGTCTGGCAGTGAAGAGAATTCTGTTTCGACATCTGCCTATTCTCCACTCTGATTCTGATACCAGAGAGTTGTTTCGTGATACCCCTTTGGTGGCATATCGTCGGGATAGGAATTTTAGGGATTTTCTTGTACACAGTCGCTTAAGACATACTAGCCCTTCATACTTTGGTACTAAACCGTGCCAACGCCGTACATGTATGAGCTGTCCGTTTGTACTCCAAACGAGACAGTCACTTTTCCGAAAGGAAAATTTGTCATTAGAGAGTCTTTCACGTGCGAATCCAGAAACCTGATTTATGCTATCATCTGCAAGAAGTGTGGCATTACCTATATTGGTGAAACTGGCAGACGTTTGGCAGACAGGTTTCGTGAGCACTTAAATTACATCTATCATGGTGATAATGTGTTATTCTGTGTTGTTATTATTTTTCTTCACACTATCCTTGGACACCCGAACCAAGGTAGACGCTCTCAGATGTCGGAGGTGATGGAGATGAAGATGTAGGGTGTCTCTGGACTGGTTTGCGTGGGTGGTGCGCTGACATTATGTATGGAGGGATGATATGGATAAAGTTCCACCCAGAGCAACTGTATACTCGTTACATGGACGTCACACTGACTCACGACGAGGAAGCGAAGAAATAACAGCTGGTGACGTTTTCCAAACATTTATTAGGACGCCACAATAGGTACGCTGACACTGACAATCAATCACAAGCAATGTAGGGCATATCAATCAGCATAATGTAAAGTTCCTCAATAAAATGTGCATTCAAGTAAGCTGATCTCATAGATATGTTAGTTTCAGCAGGTTCAGCTGAAACATTAGCAATATGCGAGTTAAGCAACTCTTTCCTGATTCAAATGGATCATATAAATATAGGCAAGTCTCAATACAAGCCGCACGGAAATGGCGGGTTATGAATCCAGTTCACGTTGACCTTCTGTGGACATTTTTTTCTAAGTCTAACCTTCGTAGAGGCATCTCCGCTGGCATAGCGAAGTTCGAGAAACATAATAATAACTGTTCTGTGGGCATAAGTAGCCTGAAATATAGATATATCAGGTATAGAGATATCTGGTGTACTTCTAATAACAGAGTCTCTCCTCTGCCTGACGATGCGAATGAGTCGAACAACAAAGTCTAACTTCACCGGCTACAGGACAAAGTAGGAGGAGCGATTACCTTTGTGTTCGAAAACACCACAATTCCAACCGTCTCCAGACGTTAGAATTAAACACATGGGACTAATGTTAATAGACCTGCCATCAAATTCACAGAAGGTTTTTCCCATGATGAACGAAAAACTCGGGGACATCAGAACATGTCTTGCCCCGGACACAGATCACTTCTCGACAAGACGAAAGTTCCTTTTCAAAAACACACACAGTCTGGGCATGCGCTAAAGTTACCTTTGAACTATATTCAAGTGGGACAACTACATATTTACTTTCATTCGAAGCAAAAAATAAGTATTCGCCCTTTGACTAGAGTTCTAATCTTAGACCCAAAATATTATTAACAAATATTTTCAAATATACACAAGCATACAGACAAACAAATATCTTTCTATATATATATATATATCTCTATTCATTGCCAATACAAGCATCTGTGCGTAACAGACTACCACACCCCCCGGGAAAAAATAAAACTTTTTTTTTAATACATCTAGGAGCAACATACAATAGGCTCACAACGCATTAAAAATGCGCAGATGAAAAGTATTACAAATAAATATAACGCCTAATGTAAGGCTAAGTCGTCATATTTATCGACTAGTGAGAATATATCTCAACATCTCAGAGAAAGTATTTCTCTAAGTATAAATATTTCCAGAGAGGTGTCACCAACTTATACTACAATACTGGCAATATAAAAATCCATTCAAAAAATCATACAATAATTCCATATTATTGTTACAATGAGTTCATGATCACGAAGGAAGAAAAAAAATCATCAAAAGATCAGCGGTAAATATACATTAATGAACGTAGTGATAGTAGTGATACAATCACTATATTACAAATTACAATGTATATCTATCTTGATACAGAAAAAGAACTGTTGTAGAGTTAGATGTGTTAAGAAGTCCAAGACCCAACAGTTAGGTGGAATCATGTGGGCATCTAGACAAAATGTCTGCCATCACATTATCTGATCCACGGATAGCTCGTACCGAAAAATGAAAAGGTTGAAGAGCAATTGCATATCGAGTAGTCCTCGAGCTCTTCAAATTCTTACTCTGTATAGCCGTAAGAGCTTTCTGGTCGGTTTCTACTATGAAATGTGCGCCTAGAAGGAATCTTTGTAGTTTGAGAATTGACCAGACCATAGCCAATAGTTCACGGTCTAAAACCGAATAATTCCTTTCTGCAGCATTAAGTTTTCTGGAGATATACATTACAGGATGCAGAGTTCCAGAGTACTCTTGCATTAGTGCCGCTCCAATCCCAGTTGATGAAGCGTCACTACGAAGAACAAATGTCTTATCTGTAGTAGGTAACACTAAAATAGGTGGTGTTGAAAACAAATTTTTAATCTTATCCAAAGAGGATTGGCATTCCTGTGACCAGTGGACCATATTAGGCGACCCTTTCTTTAGTAGTGTAGAAAGAGGTGCCATAATAGAGGATAGATTCGGAATGAATCTTCCATAAAATTGAATAAGACCTAAGAGACTTCGCACTTGCTTTTTAGTCTTAGGGATAGAGATGTTAAGTATCTTAGTGATATTATGGTCCTCTGTCTTTAGGAAACCATGACCAACTCGATGGCCTAGGAAATAAATTTCGCTAAAACCAATGCAGGCTTTAGAGGGCTTCGCTGTCAGGTTATACTCGCGTAGAGTAGATAGTAATTCAACTAACCCCGAATAGTGATCTTCCCAAGTATCGCTGAAAACACAGATGTCGTCTAGGTACGCAATGACATCTGACCGATAAGATAGGATTTGACGCATCATGCGTACGAATGTAGCCGGTGCGTTCATAAGGCCGAAAGGCATGACATTCCATTGAAAAAGGCCTCTAGGTGTTGAAAAAGCCGTGAGAGGTTTGGCGCGTTCAGATAAAGGAACTTGCCAATATCCTTTAGACAAATCAAGTTCAGTGAAAAAATGAGATTTAGAAAGCCTAGTAAGTAGCTCTTCAAGTAAAGGCATAGGTTCAGCATCAAACTTCGTAACTTGATTCAATTTGCGATAGTCAACGCAAAGACGTATGTTATTGTCTTTTTTTTCGAACAATAACCATCGGCGAAGAATATGCAGAAGTGGATGGTTCAATTATTTTTAAATCTATCATCTCATCCAACTCCTTCTCAACCTGTGCTTGAAAATGTATAGGGATAGGATAAGGTCTGACCCTAATAGGATTATGGTCAGTTAGAATAATGTCATGTTCAATGACATGAGTTTGTCCAGGGATGTCAGTAAGGACATCCTGAAATGTTTGTAACATAGCCGAAACTTGTCGCTGTTCTCCTAGAGATAAATCAGGAGAGACAGTAACATTTTCCCATGATTCACTAGAATGAAGTGGAATCATCGGAAGCGGAAGATTAACATCCGAAAAACTTGTTTCCTCATCCTGTATTACGGACAGTGATGAGTAATGACCATGTTGGACTGGTGAATCGTCCGTTGCCTGGAAAATAGGCTGTAAATAATCCGGACGTTCATGGAATTCCGTAAGCATATTGATGTGGAAGGTTTTATGCTTTCCATCAATATCGACAATGTAGTCAACATCGGAAATTTTCGAGATTATATCGTACGGACCTTTCCAAGAAATAAGAAGTCTGTTTTCCCTACAAGGTAGCAAAACAAATGCTTTGTCACCAGGACAAAGTTGTCGTAAGGTTCTTTTCTTATTGGCAAATTGTCTTGCCTTCTGTTTAGCAAATTGACAAGAAGAAGTTGCCAATTTGCATGCTTCGATAATCTTTTGTCTCAGCGCGATGACATATTCGTAAGAAGATTTTGTGTCATCGGTAATATTATCAGCGGTTATGAGATCATGAAGCAAAGATATAGGGCCGCGCGGTCGCGCGCCAAAGACAAGTTCAAAGGGAGAAAATCCTGTATGTTCATTGGGGACCTCTCTGTAAGCGAAGAGGGCCGCGGGTAAAACCCTGTCCCAATCTTGAGGATGATCCTCAGTTATCTTCCCTAGTAAGTTTTTGAGTGTTCTATTTAGCCGTTCGACCATCCCATTGGACATAGGATGATAGATACTACTCAAAGATCTCTCTATCTGCAGAGTAGACATTACTTGAGACATGGTATCTGATATTAGTTGGGTGCCATGGTCTGATAATATCTCTCCGGGGAATCCCAGACGAGAAAATATAAGCCAAAGAGCATCTGCAATGTCAGCAGTAGTAATGCTCTTCAGAGGAATAGCCTCTGGCCAACGTGTGCACATATCAACACACGTCAAGATAAACTGATGTACTCCAGCAGATTTGATCTTAAATGGACCAATGATGTCTATCGCCATTTTCTGAAATGGTCGAATAGGGATGTCTGCAGCTTGAATAGGTGCAGCATGGCGTGGACCTTTGGATTTGACCTCTTGACATACTTTACAAGATCGACAATAAATCCGTATGTCCTTGTTCACAAAAGGCCAAAAGAAAGCCGCAAGAACTCTTGACTTTGTACGGGAAAAACCCATATGTCCAGCACACTGAGAGTCGTGAGCGTGCTGCAAAATTTTAACTCTCAAATTCTTGGGCACAAGAATCTGAGAGTGACTTGACTTAGCGGAGTCTTGCACCATACGTACAAGTACACCATTCTTCATTGTAATCCAAGATTTACGCTTTGTATCTTTATTCGGATCACCTTTTGTTGCAAGAGTGAAGAATTTCTTTAGAGTCGGATCATCTTCTTGCTGTTTTATAAACGAGTCACGAGAAATTACCAAGGGATCATCTTGGTTATGCACTTCATTATCTTCAGTAGATGAAGTTTGAGGCATATTAAGAGCTTGAGCTCTAGTGACTACAGCATTAGCAGTTTGCATATTTTGTTTTTCCCAAACGGAAATTTGTTGTGGAGTGCATTCTTTGACTCCGTGAATACGACCGATGATAAGATCAGCGATCGGATTCGGCAGAAGACATGCGTGTACATCTCCTGTAAAGAAAGGAGTAGCAATCTTAATGATAGCAGTAGAGTATTTCTCTAAGGTGCCGCCAAATGTTACACATTTGACTACTTTTCCTGTGGCACGAGAAGGATCTACAAGTGACTGCCTAACACCAGTTGTGGTGTATCCAGAATAAAAAAGAACTGAGACTGGATTGTCATTTACTAAACCTTTATGTAAGACAAGAGAACCTCTTCCATCATGCGCCACTGACGCAGGAAGAGCGGGAAGAGGATGGCCACAACTTAAAGTGGACACCGTAGTTGGTTCAAATAATGTTTTGCATTGGGGGCACTGAGATGCTCTCCCAAAATCAAAAGCGGAACATGCCATATTATTAGCATCATTATTATCTTTAGTCTGTTTATAGGCTTAATGTGACTCTTGCTGTGCAGAGTTTGCCTGATAATGTGATTTATGTTATTTGTATTGTGATCTACCTCGATTATTATTGCCTCTGTAATCATTATTATTTCCTCTATTGTAACCCCTATTTGGGTTTGAGTCATAGTTGCCCTTTCTCATAGGCCGTGTTACCATTATCATATTCATGCTATAATGCCCTAAGTATCTCTATAACTAATGGTCTTGCTTTGTCTCCATGATGGAAGAACCCCTATTTTGGTTTAGTCATAGTTCTATAATGATTCTAATGCGGAATTCTATAATAATCTTGTTGTCTCCATGATGGATGACTTGGATAGTTCCTATAATGACTTCCTCTGCGGAAATTCCTATAATTATGACCACCCCTGAATCGAGGGCTGTCGGCTCGTCTACAGTACTTCACAGAAGAACCCTGAAATGATTGGTTACCTTGGTTTTGATAACTATTATGGTTACCCTTTTTATCAAACCTGTTTTGTGGTCCCTGAAATTTGTGTGAATAATTAGGGTTGTATGGTGTTGCTGAAGCAACTGGCATGCCTTCCTTAACCTTAGTATTGCTAAAAGCTACGTCCGGATGTGCCGTGACGTATTGGGTACAATATTCTTCCATTTCTTGTAGTTTCATGGGTTTACGCTCATGTAGGAATTCAAGGAATGGTTTATTTACACTTGACATAATCTTGTCTCTGAGCAACAAGTCCATAAGGGCTTCATATGTCTTTTCTGTTTTGGACAGCTCAATCCAACGATTAAATATAAGACGTGTCCTTGCAATGAATTCTGAGAATTCTACCCCTGATTCAGGTACCATTTTCTTAAACAAAAGACGGTAACCTTCCTCTGTTAATTGATATTTTTTCAATAAAGCTGTCATAATAACATCATAATTATCCTTGTCAGTCTCTTCAACTAAACTTAAACTAGTCAGAGAATCATCTTTCAAATTTTCTGATAACTGGTTAGCATATTGTGATTTATCCACATTATGAGCTCGATAAGAGCGTTCAAATCTATCCAGCCAGAATGTTATGTCATCACTGGAAGGATTGAACGCTGGTACCTTGACCTTGTAAGTAAAGGGTTTACCATTACCACTAGAGGACTGATTAACATTACTCATATTTGTCAATTTCAACTTTTCTATCTCAAATGCTAAAAGTTCTTTCTTATGTTCATGTTCCATCTTTGCTTTTCTCTCCTCAGCTTCTAATATTTTATTTTCAGCCTCTATTTCTAATCTTTTCTGTTCAGCTTCTCTGTCTAATCTCTTTTTTTGTTCAGCCTCAGCTTCTCTTTCTAATCTTTTTTCTTCTTTTTCCATTTCCATCTGGATTCTTTTTCCTCCACCTGCATCTGCAATTTCTTTTTCAGCTTCCATTCCATTTTTTTTCTCCTCAGCTTTTAGTTTTTTTCTCTTCAGCCTCAGCTGTTTGTTTTTTTCCTCATCCTTCTGTGCTTTGGCATTATGAGAGAGTGCAAACTCTTTTAAACTCCTCAGGAGTGCATCATCATAATAGTTGTTAATATTTAATAATATGTGGCTATTATCACTGAAATAACAAATTTATGTCAACCAAACAGGAGCAAGTTTTTAACAAAAACTTGTATAATCAGCTGCCTATATCCCAATCTCTGTGGGAAACAAGCCTTTAAATAAGGTCTTGTATACTCAACTGTGTACCTCTAATAATAGCAATTAGTCATCAGTTGATTCTTTCTCATAAGTTCACTACACATCTAGTAGTGTATGATCAAATATAATTTTCATAGCGTATGTCAACCCAGAACACAAACAAAACAATTATAAAAGACATGAAAACATTCGCAGAAATCAAATAAGTTAAATAAAAAAACAGGAGAAAATAATCACAGAACCTGTGATGATAACTGCGCCGAAAGAAACAAAACAAATAACGCCACAGTGTATAAATATAAAGATGTATAGAACTAAATAATAGAAAAGAGTAGACCTACAAATACAAACAAATCAAAACAAAACTGAAGAACAGAAAAAATATTACAAAAACAACGATGGGACAGATTGTCACAGCTAACAAAAATAGCAACAGATGTTGCAGCAAATTTTCAATCAAGAAAATTGCACCTACAGAACACTAATATAGGACCTCTCGACGTGGTATACCCTATATCAGTCGCCTCCCGCAAAAAAATAACTAATTTAATACACAAACAAATAATATAAATACATATGTAGCATATAATAGTGTGTGTTGCAACAAAGGCTCAGTTATATCATATAATGGTACAGTTCAATCAAAATTAACTGCCACTTTAATAAATTAATACTGGCCTAAACTATTAAAGTTCAACACAAGATAATAATGTAGAGAAGATCCACCGTTGAAGGGAACTGCAACAACGACAATAGTTAGTGGTCTCCAAAGTATTCTGTTGTGTAGCAATGTCTGTTTAATATAAACAATGTCTGTACTTTCCGCGCTGTTCTGTGTAGGAATGTCTGCACAACGTAGACGTCAATAAGCGCTGACCTAGTTACAGCAATCTTGTATCGTAACTTGGGCTTCAAAACATGGCAACAAAGTAATGGTACTTGACCTTCTCAAAAGACTGCAATGTATCGGCAACGCCGGGTACTTTGAAAATACAGCCAACTTGCAATATCTCGTTGTAGATGGAGATGTCTTGAACCGATAAAGTACTTGAATGAAGAATAAATAATAATAAATTCTTTAAGCGCCAAACACGGCGCATAAGGCAGAAACCAGTGCTCTCCAGGTTGTTCGTTGTGACGCCACTCCTCTTAGCTCTTGCACATTATTTAGGCTCAACGTTCTTCCTTCTCTTATTATTGTTCTTCTGAGTGTTTCTTTTGGTCTTCCTTTTTTCCGCTTACCCTCAGGAACCCAAGTGAGCGCCTGTAGTGGTATTCTGTTGTTTTGCATTCGTATGACATGACCGATATATGACCATCGTCTTTTCCTTATATAGTCGGAGACATATTTCTGCCTAGAGTCTTCTCTTATTTGTCGATTAGTCTTGAATTCTTTCCAACTGATGTTCATGAGTTTTCTAAGACATTTGTTCTCGAATGTATTCAGCTTGTTCTCCAATGATTTTGTTGTTTTCCAACTCTCACAGCCGTATGTTAACACTGAGATAACATTTGAATTAAACAGACGAAGCTTGGTATGTATATTCAATGATCGTAATTTCCAAATGTTAGATAATCTATTGAAGGCGCTAGCTGCCAAAGCAATTCTAGTATGGATTTTCTCTTGTTGTGTCACCATCCTGAGTCATTTTACTGCCTAAATAATTGAAACTTTCAACTTTCTGTAGTTTTTCCCCGTTCAAGATGATATCAAAGGTCTCGTTAGAAAAGTTCATAGCTTTAGTTTTAGAGGCATTTATTTGGAGACCAATTTTAACCGAGAGATGACACAAATTATTTATTGCTTCTTGGGATTGTCTTGGTGTTGAACTTAAGAATGCTACATCATCTGCGAAATCCAGGTCCCCCAGGAATTTTCCATTTGTCCATTTTATACCCAATTGTTCATTGTGGGTATAGTTTCTCATAACCCAATCAATAGCTATTCCAAAAAGTAGTGGTGACATAATACAGCCTTGTTTCACCCCTGTTTCTACTGTAAACCATTCTGTATTCCCTTTATTTGTTCTAACACAACATCTTGCATTGTCATATAGCGCTTTGATTATATTCACATATTTTGTTGGAAAACCATAGATTGTAAGTATCTTCCACAATGATGGGCGGTGTAGACTATCAAAGGCTTTTTGAAAATCGACGAAGGTGATAATAAGTGGCGATTGCCTTTCCACTGATTCTTCTATAATTGTTCTTAGTGTGAATATTTGATCAATACATGATCGTTTCGGCCTGAAACCCGCTTGTTCTTCTCTGATCTTTTCGTCAGCATGCAATTTAAGTCTTTCTAACATCATGCAACATAATAATTTTCCAGGTACTGATAATAGAGATATACCACGCCAGTTATTACAGTCTGATAGATCACCTTTCTTCGGTAACTTTACAATAATACTGTCTTTCCATTGTTGTGGTGGTTGTTCTTCTCTCCATACTTCATTTATAATATCTAAAATTCTCAAGAGGTTGTTGTCATTAACTGCTTTAATCATTTCCCCTGAAATTTCGTCAACTCCAGCAGCTTTAAAATTTTTTAATCTTTTAACGGCTTGTTTGATCTCGTCCAGCGTGAATTCATCGCAAGTTATTGGCAAAGTGGTTGTGGATGTTTCATTATTAAAATCAGGTGTTACTGTTGGTGGTGGTCTGTTTAGCACCTCCATGAAGTGCTCAGCCCATCTCTTCATTTGTTCTTTTTCTGTTGGTATTGAATTCCCTAATTTACCTTTAACAGGTGTTTCCATAGCAGTAGGCTGGTGACATAGTTGTTTTGTAATTTGATAAAGGCACCTACTATTACCAGTTCTTGCAGCATTTTCAGCTTCTACGGCCAGTTCATTGATGAAATGTCTTTTATCTCTTCGAGTTTTTGTCTTCACTTCTTTATTTAACAAGTTATAAGTTAGTTTGCAAGATTCAACTGCATTATGTGTACTTGCCGCTAGTAGTTTAAGTTTTGCTGTTTTCCTTTCTTGTATTTTATCCCAAGTATCTTCTCTCATCCATTTTTTCTTTTTATGTACTAGGTATCCGGTGGTCGCTACAGCTGCTTCTGTCATTGCTGTTCTCAGTTGTTCCCATTTAGTATCGATTGTCTTGGTGGTGATATCGTTGTCAATTTTGCCTAAAGCATCGAAATAGTTGTTCATTTTGACATTATATTCCTTCTTTATATCATTTGATTGCAGTCTGTGTACATCTATTCTTCTATTTTTATTCGGTTGGTATAACTTCTTCAGTTTAATTCTCATTTTAGCTATGCAGAGGTTATGATCGCTTCCGATCTCTGCACCTCTGTATGCTCTGACGTCTTGAACTGATGAGCGAAATTTAGCGCTTATGCAGAAGTGATCTATCTGGTTCTTAGTTCTGCCATCAGGTGATATTCCATGTTATCTTGTGGATATTCTTATGTGGAAAGATGGTGTCTGCCACAACGAGGTTTGATATTTCACAAAGTTCTAGAAGTCTTTCGCCATTTTGATTCATACAGCCTATGCCATGAGTACCGAGATATCTTTGTACTCCATCGTTGTTGTCACCTACTTTGGCGTTAAAATCACCCATGACTGCTATTATGTCATGCTTGGGTATTGTGTTGATGGTACTTAGAAGTGCTTCATAGAAGTCATCTTTTGTGGTATCAAGAGCGTCGTTAGTTGGTGCATAACATTGTACAATTGAGAGCTTGAAAAATCGTGTCTGAAATCTAGCTAATATTAGCCTCTCATTGAATGAAGAATGTTGCCTGCTAAATGTCGAATGGGTAATGGACCCCGAATGTGCTGGTGCCAGCCCAAACCAGCATTTGGCCACCACAATGATAATGTGTTATTCTGTGTTGTTATTATTTTTCTTCACACTATCCTTGGACACCCGAACCAAGGTAGACGCTCTCAGATGTCGGAGGTGATGGAGATGAAGAGGTAGGGTGTCTCTGGACTGGCTTGCGTGGGTGGTGCGCTGACATTATGTATGGAGGGATGATATGGATAAAGTTCCACCCAGAGCAATTGTATACTCGTTACATGGACGTCACACTGACTCACGACGAGGAAGCGAAGAAATAACAGCTGGTGACGTTTTCCAAACATTTATTAGGACGCCACAATAGGTACGCTGACACTGACAATCAATCACAAGCAATGTAGGGCATATCAATCAGCATAATGTAAAGTTCCTCAATAAATTGTGCATTCAAGTAAGCTGATCTCATAGATATGTTAGTTTCAGCAGGTTCAACCACAATTCCAACCGTCTCCAGACGTTAGAATTAAACACATGGGACTAATGTTAATAGACCTGCCATCAAATTCACAGAAGGTTTTTCCCATGATGAACGAAAAACTCGGGGACATCAGAACATGTCTTGCCCCGGACACAGATTATATCTCGACAAGACGGAAGTTCCTTTTCAAAAACACACACAGTCTGGGCATGCGCTAAAGTTACCTTTGAACTATATTCAAGTGGGACAACTACATATTTACTTTCATTCGAAGCAAAAAATAAGTATTCGCCCTTTGACTAGAGTTCTAATCTTAGACCCAAAATATTATTAACAAATATTTTCAAATATACACAAGCATACAGACAAACAAATATCTTTCTATATATATATCTCTATTCATTGCCAATACAAGCATCTGTGCGTAACACATGGCAAACATTTACCGGTGGCCCTTAACTTCAATAGGCCTGACCATTCAGGTGATTCCGATATTCATGTCACTGCCCTCCTTTCATGTGTCGGTGATGACCAGACACGCTTTTCGTTGGAGAATCGCCTCATTTTTCAAATGGGCTGTTCATCTCCAAAAGGCCTTAATGTCCAGCATCATTTTGCATAAATTCTTGTGGCTTTTCTCTCTTTTTCATTCTTCTTTATTCGTTGTTCTTTCGATCTATCTTCTTATGTTTTTGTTTTGATTCGTTTCGTATCCTTTTAAATTGTTGCTATCTTATACGTCATGTCCTTAGACGATTTCTTGGACAATGTACCTCAGTGTTCTATTCCAGGCATCTACGGATCTAGCTAAGTGACCTTTTACTTGTTCCAAAGTTTTGTTCATTCTTTTTTTTTTCGTTTCGTTGAGTATTTACTTTCTTGTTTCGGTATTTCTTTCAGGTTTTACGAGTTTCTTGCATTATTATTGTTCTTTTTTCGCTCATCACTGTGGGTGTTTACTTTTTCCATCTGCTTTTATCGCTCATTTGGTGTATGTTTCTCATCATCGTATGTTTTTGTAGTACCTATATGTAATTCTTGTCCTTGTCACCTGTTTGTAACTGTGGCTGACGAAGGGTAAAACCCGAAACGTCCCTTGTTTCATGCGAACCGTTAATTTGTAGATCTGATTCAATACCGCTTTATTGGTTTATATACTTATATATGTTTTATATAACACCCACGACGCGCAAGTTGCACACCGTGCGTTGCGCACTTTTTTTTTCTGGCGCGAGTTACTATTTTGAGTGAGAATGACCGACGTAACATACATCGGTAATTATGTTAGTTGGGAATTGGGAATAGAAAACACATGGTAACGTGTGAAAAATCTAGAGCTAATATATTTTAGTTTTTTTTTTTTTTTTTTTTTTTGTGCCGTTTGATTGTTTCTCTTAGACAGGAAAGAGAATCAATTACATCCCTTGAAAAAAAAAAGCCAAAGTAATATATTATTTGAAAAACTTAAGAAAAATGAGTAAAATAACTTTCAGTCAAAATCAACAAAATAAGTTCCCCAGTCTTCCATATGTGCTGCAGACGCTGAAAGGTTAAAGTCGCTAGCTTTAGTTCTTTCCCCGTCATTATTTTGATGGATATTGTTACTAGTTTATATTACAATCTATGCAGAAATATCGGATATAAATAAAAAAAAAGATTTAAAAAAAAAGATAGAAACAGGTTATCAGAATTGCGACAACACTTTGATGAGATCAAACAAATGCCTGGAGATCAAAAGAAGTCACGTCCTACACAAAAATGAGAAAATAAATAACTATTATACACATAAATGTATGTTTCAGGCGCTCGTGAGAAATAAAGAAGGAGAAAACTAGACAACAGAAAAAAACAACAGAAGAGAGTGGCTTACCGGAGAATCGAACCCAGGACCTTTCGAACGGCACACCCCGCCTAGCTTCAGAAGCGAATCACACTATCCTTCCTTCCAGCTAAGCACCACTAATCAACTATTAGTTTGTAAATACATATAACAAATTTAATAATCAATAATTGATTAACACGAGTTAATAAATAAGTGAAGTTGGTGAATTGAAAAATGAGGAGTTTTCTTCACAGAAAAACGGTTAAGGTGGTTTGTTGTGGTGGTGAGAATTATTGTTGCTATGGCCTGGTTAAAATAACTTAGCTGGACGGATGTTGAAACTGGTTTACTGAATGCTCCGTCAATTACCAATTTTTGTGGCGAGGAAACGTCCCAGGCATAGTTGCAGGGGTAACCGCTCCGAACGTCAAGGCAATGATCTTCACAATCCGTTAAAAGGCAGGCATCTAGCATAGACCCCAAGCTCTTGATCCACAGACTCGTATCAAGCTGGTACCACACACTGGTATCTCCAACGTGTACCAAAAGTACCACTTTGAGAAGAAACAACTGTCTCTGCTAAGAATAAATTTCCTGAAACTAGTCAGGCGCCTTCCCGCTGTCAGTTACACCGACCCTTTTCCTTTTTTCTCAGTAATTTTACCCTCCCTGAGCATCAGTGATAAACCCAGTAGACTGGATAAAAATTCATCGTAAACTCAGTTAATCTGATGAAAAAAAATGTGGCTTGCTGTGGTGGTTCATGACTCTATCATTTTCATTTGCTGAGGTTGCCAGCCTCTTGTGAACATGTTCAACCACCAGTAAGTTAAACATATCAAATGCAAAATATAAAATGATAAGATGTACAACCCACCCCGTATCGGGTTATAATTTATAGGCATCTGGCGTCCCAATGATGTCACGCCACTGGTTATGAGGCCGTCTTACGGGTAGTTATGGTATTCATATTATTTCTAATCCCACTGTTATCCTGTGTATAGGTTCCGAGGACTTTGTGGTTTCCAGTATTATAAAGCCAAGTTTTTTTTGTCACTTTCAGAAGATCCTCTATTCTTGGTCTGGTCCCCTTTATTGGAATCCTACTTTTCTTCGATCCTGGCTTGTCTGAAAGTGTCGTCTTGACTCAGTGGAACACAGTGGCGGAGTCTGAAAATGTGCTACATAATAAGGTGCTTCTAGCCCACACCTTCAGCTTCCTACGTGGGTAAAAAGTCGCCAATCAGACGTAGTCTAGTATAATATATTTCATCTGTTATTATTATCGGGAGTAGGGTACTGAATTTGTCGTTCTTGAGCCAAGTATAGGCCATTGGCTTGTGTGGACCCGTGTTGTTGTTGGATTTCTGTAATATTATCTGTCCATCTGCCTCTTGGTCTTCTTCATCCTTTCTGACTAGATCGTCTACTGTTGTAGGGACATGGTGGTAACTGATTGGGCTCCAGTAATGTTTATCCATTCAGTTGTTGACTTATAGCCAGACTATGATGTCCAACTGACCAGTATGTTCTCTCTTTCGCGTCTTTATATCATTTTCCTTTAGTTTTTCCTATATTGCATCTTTCATATTCGCATAACATGGCCAATGAACGTAGATTGCTTCCGTCTAATTTTAGTACTACGTTTTCCTTTGCGCATTAATTACATATTTAGCAATGTTTATGTTTTTGCTTAAATGCTAGAGTATATGCTATGTTAGAGATTTGTGATCTAGAATTTAGTAAGCATGGTCAATAATAATAAATTGTTTGGTTGTAACTTTTCAATATTTTCATTATATTTTCAGGACAATGTTGCCTTATAACAAGTAAATAAATAAAAGCCTTAGTGATTTAAAAAAAAAAAAAGTTTTTTATGATTTTTAAAATAATTTATCAAATTCTTCGAAATTGATCGATCAATCTTCGATTTTAAAAATTTCAATTAATCGATTTGGTTTGGTTTTGGTTTTTTGGGACCCAAGACGCATCAAAAGTGAGGAATGCAGTAAGCGACCCATAGCTTGACTGCTTGCGTCAGGGTCAGCGAACCAGAGCTGACCAAGAACCTACTCCACCTCCACGTGGTGGTCCTGGAAACAGGCTGCATCACTGCAGTCTGGCTGAGGAGTAGGGATCGAAGAGGGAAGGCAAACCCGGTCCCAAAAAAATTCCGTGCGGAAGTCGGATGTGTCGGCCGAAAGGCGCAAATACCGCAGCTTCGCTGTAAACGGACACAACGCAACCAACGTCCTTTTCAGGACGAACGAGGAAGAAACAGAAGAAAGTTTGGGGTTGTAAGGACTATCTTCATTGCACAAGTACAACGCCATCAGTGCTCCGATCTCCTCTCTTAGATCACACAAGGAGGACCTCAGTGCAGTGCACGAACTCCGTAGCACCGGCGAGAATCCCAATGTGTGTATGTAATGTACAGGAATCACACATTCTATTAAAAATTTTGTGGTGGGTAGGTTTCCTAATTTCTAAATTTTTGCCAGGGCAGCGGCCTGATAAGCCTACTCTTTACGATTTCCAACTGCCGTGGGATTTTTAGCGTGCGCAACTTGCACACTGGACCTCCTATTTTTTCGCCCATATCCGAGAAGGCTAGGCATCCGATCTCACTACCGAGTATGACATAATTAGGACCACTGGTTCTGAAAAAAATATTTCAATAAACTATAATCCCTCAACTGGAATTCGAACCCAGTACCTCTTGAATACGAGGCGGACCTCTGAGCCCCTCCGACCCCCAATTAATCGATTAAGATGTTTTAAATCAATCCCACCCCTACTATAAAAAAATAATGTGATTAATTCATGTACAGAATTGGAACACTTACAGTTACGGAACCTCAGAAAATTTAACCTGATGTATGTCCATATTATCTCTTTCGCCATCAATACATTTTAGCTCCAGGTGGAGCATAGGCTTTCAACAAATACGCTACAGCATTGCCTGTCCTGTGCCATCCGTTAAAGTCTTTTCCAAGTCTTTTTAACCCCTTTCATACCTGTCGTCAGTTTCCTTTCTCATGTATTTTTCTATCTCTATCTACCGCTCTTTCCCTGGTAATTCCAGAACAAGGATGATTTGTCTAGTCTCAAATACGATGGTTTAGGGTTTAGGTGTTTGAACCCCGTACTTGAAAACTGGTGTTTTTTTGTGTGCAAGGGATACCCGGTTCAACCCCATGTGGGTTATAATTTGGGAATATAGTGTTCATCTTTCCATATAGTGTATTACTTTGTTGTTTGTGTTGCCTCTTCCATTCTGTAATGTATCTGCCGTTTGCTGTGGCAATATTTAATGTCTATGGTGCCTGTAATGTTTCTTCTTCCATGATACCATGCTGCTGTCTCTCGCTATTGCCATCTTTTTTTTCTGCTGGGCTTTTGTTGGTTTTGGATTAGTGGTTTTTGTTTGTTTGTTTTTAATTTATATATAAATTTATATATATATATATATATATATATATATATATATATATATATATATATATATATATATATATATATATATATATATATATATATATAATTCTTTTACTGGTATTGAATGGACTTCTTAGTTATTTGTTTTTGTTATTTTTCCTTGTCATTCAAATTTGTTCTAGTTGTTATATGTTAGTTCTTGTTCTGGTAATATAAAATTTTATTATGTGTAGCTCCCTGGGTAGGTCAACTTTCAGTACATTTTTTCAGTGACAGTGATGTCGAGTTTTGGTTTCTCATGTATTCCATTAGTGGTTTTATGTGCTGTTCGTATTTTTTGCATGTTAACACATAATGTGCTATGGTGTGTTTCTCCAGACATGTTGCACAGTAGGAACCCATGAAATAGCCTGTTCCTAGTTGAAGTCTAATTAGTTTTCTGTTGCATGGTATTTTTGGTTTTCTAGATATCTGACATGTCCGGGTTGGATCTTTTAGCAGTTTATATGCGTGTCTGCCTTTCTGGCTTTCTTTCCAATTTTCTTTCCATTCCTTTGTTATAATATTTCTAATTGCACTTTTGATCTCTGTTGTGCCAAAACCTGAGTTTATGTGGTTTGGGCTGGTTCTTCCTGCTTTTGCTTCCCTGTCGGCCACCTCGTTTCCTTGTATTCCCACGTGAGAGGGTTTCCATGCTAGTCAAGTCTGCAGAATGGAGAAGATCGGCTACCACGACAAATATGGGAAACTAAGAGCCAGGGATTCAGACCTCCAGGATTACCCAGAGTTCACTGGGAGGACAACTTTACACAATCTCTGAAGGACCGAGGACTAAGTTGGAACCAGGCCATGAAGAAGACAGCCTTTAGGGTAGAGGAGGAACGACTAAGTAAGTAGGATGTCTTGTCGCCACGTTTAGATTTTAATGAATGTATTTTATTTTGAAATATAATTAACCAATTTTGTTTTTAACTTTGTCCACAGGAACGCCCGTTTACTATGAAAAAACGGGATCACATGTTAAGAAAAGGTAATGCCAGATTCGAGGGCTTCGCTGTTGACCTGATCCACGAAATAGCCAAGATGTTGGATTTTGACTATGAAATATATCTAGTGAATGATGGGAAATTCGGCAGCAAGATGGCTAACGGAGAGTGGAATGGTTTGATCGGCGAGCTGCTTTCTGGGGTGAGTAAGTGGGTGGTAGGGAGAATGAGTTAGTGAGTGAGTGACCGAGTGAGTGGAGAAAGAATTAATCAATATTTTAACGGGGATGGGAAGCTGTTTAGTCTTTTCACAGTTTTTGAATTATACTTTAATTTTAAAATTTCGAGACTTCAGGCTCTTTGTCTGATTGCTTTGTATCTTCTGGTTTCCTCAGGATATTTAAACGTTGAGATCTTAACCTCTTCTACTGTGACCCGTTACTATTTTTCTATATCCATATACATCTCTAGTGTGCCACAAACTTTGCTGTGCTGCTTCGCTAGTTGTTCATCTGTTCCGATTCTTCACCTCACTGACCGTCGCGGTGTTTGTAAACTACGGATCGTACTTCAATGTTAAGGTAGCATTTTGTCTGATCTTATTGCAGAATATGAATTTCTTGCAATAACCCGTCAAACTTGACGGGTTTTTAATTATAGTGTGCAGATAGAAGTACATTCTTAGAGTGTTTTTGGTTTCTTTCCATTATACAGTGTAATCAAACTGTTCATGAACACCGTCATTTGAACGCTTTTCTTTGTTGATTGTAACTATTTTCGGGAGAGTATATATAATGGAAACAATACAATTTTTCAACACGGTTGCATTCCTCAGCTGTGACCAATGTACAAACGGCGAGAATTATGTTATTTTAGATTCAATTTAAAAGTTCTTTGATGACAACATTTCGTGTGGAAGTGCATGGATTGTTTTCAAAGAGTGTTCCCTGATAATAAGTGGTTTTAACAAAAACTTTCAAGTTTTAATGATTTGTACATCGGGTGAGAGCTCATGGACACCAATTTTTACGCACTTTTTCTTTGTCGAGCGCTACTAATTTCGTGAAAGAATAAAAATAAAAAATAAAAACCAAAGTATTTCTTTTATATAACACCCACGCCGCGCAAGTTGCACACCGTGCGTTGCGCACTTTTTTTCTGGCGCGAGTTACTATTTTAAATGAGAACGACCGAAGTAATATACATCGGTAATTAAGTTAGTTGGGATGGTCTTTTTTTTACGCAAACCTATTTCCTGACATTACAATATGTGGTCCTTTGTAATTGTTCATAAGCATTAAAAATAGACATGTTGTGCACACCCATTTTTGTATCACATATCTGTTAGAGCTGCACTCGATCATTGAAGGTTTTGGGTTTCCCCAATGAAAGGTTTCTTTATTTATGGTTGTGTGGTTGATTTTGAGTGAAGAGATAGTTTATGAACGAAGAGATGGTTCATGATCAAAGACAGGTAACCAGATTTATAGAGATTAGAAATAAGTGAATTGTCGTGCATTAAAGAGCAAAGGGTACTTGAATAATTAAGAGAAACACCATTGGTGATCTCGTGGTGCAAGTTCTAGGAGATTCAAAGAGCCTGTATATACACAAGGGCAAACCATGCACCACTTTCTCTTATGTGGCATGTAATTCAGTGAGACAACAGTACAGAAGTGCTCTTGCAACTTTATCGACTTTCTTCTAGTCGATGGTCTGCCGTTTGTGAGACATTGACAGAACGGAAGATGCTTGATGAAAAGGCATTAATGTGTGATCACCGTTGTGATAGCAAATTCAAGACAGGACTCTGGTATGTAAAGTATAGTAGCAAAGCATGTAACCACGCGAAAAGTGTAACTTAAGTCATGGGTAGATAAGGCCACGTGCTGTGGACCTGTGACATTGGGGAACGAGGCAATTTATAAGTATCAATTGAGAGTCAGCAATATTCGGGTCAAATTTACGCAACCTGGAGATGTCCAGTAGTAATGACTTTAACCTGAGATAGCTGTGTAGATCAAGAACAGAGAAATCTAGAAAAGGTTACTGATCAGAAGAGCTAGCAGAGACAAAAGAGAAGAAGCTTCCATGACCAACGTAGAAACATTTTGTTATATGAGAAGGATGTTATTAGCAGGATGAACTGATCCCTGCAGAAGCGTATGATGTTCTTCTTCATTTCAACCCCATGTATATAAATAAAATAAAATAAAAGTTGAAAACCATTGTACGCCTTGAGGTCAGTCATCAAGCTATAGCTAGCTCATTGGTACATGTGCTCACATGTAGTCTTCATCATCAGCACCATCATCAGCACCATCATCAGCACCATCATCATGTCAAGGACAAGAACCTAACATTATAGATCACATATTTATTTAGTAGGCCGTTCGTCCTTTCACGATTCAGTCTCTTTTTGTATTTTTTTTTTTGGGCCACTCATAACTTCTATTTTTCTTGATCTTAATCTTTTCAATTTCCTGATTTTACCTTTTAATAGTTATCGGAAGACCTATAGGTGGCATATTTCCTTGATCATTTTTGTTACAGGTAAAATATCCGAGGATCGAAAAGCTAGCTGATCATAAAAACACCGCTCTTCTTCATCACCTGAAAAGAGCATAGGCCTTCAATAAACTTATGCCAAGTTTTCTTGTCCTGTGCCATCATCTCAAGATCTTTCCATGTCTTCGTCATCTCCTTCGTGTCTGTCTCCAGTTCTCTTTTCCACGTGTTCTTTACTCTTGCTGTACCTCTCTTACCCTGGGATTCCAGAACAAGGTTTGTCTGGTAATGCTATCAACAGGTTTTCTCAGTGTGTGTCCTATCCATCTCCATCATCTTCTTCTCATCTCTTGTTCCACTGGTACTTGTCTGATTATTGTCATCAGTTCCATGTTAATGATCCATTTAAATCCTGCTGTTCTACATGTTTCAGACCCATACAATAGAACTGACTTGACATTTGAACTGAAGATAAATATATTGTTGCCGTATAGGCCATGTCTCTCCACGAATTCCTGTGTTATCATCATCTTTATCAATTCCCTTGTTGAATTATTTCCACTTCATGCCGTCAGAATGTCCCCATCTTCACTCACATAATCTAATGTCAGGAAATGGGTTTAAAAATAAAATACTTTAATAATAGAAATTAGCTACATCTATCAAGAGCCAGCTTTGAACATTAGAAATGAAGTATTTAAGAAAGGTGGTCCAAGTTGCAAGAAAGGGCATAGTCCCCAACCAGACGATACGTCATAGCCTTGAAACCCAGCCCCTGCAGACCCGAGTGGGACAGTCCCATTTGCGATAGTTTGGCCATGTCTGCAGAATCGGAGAAGACCGGCTACCACAACAAAAATGGAAAACCAGGAGCCAAGGATCCAGACCTGCAGGACAAACCAGAGTTCGCTGAGAGGACAATCTCTGATGGACCCAGGACTGTACTGGAACCAGGCACAAAGGAAGGCAGTCGATAGGGTAGTATGGCGCTGTCTCTGGCTAACCTCTACACCCCAAGGTAGAAGAGGAATGACTAAGTAAATAAGTAATAATAGTAAAACAAAACATAATGCCAGAAATCATGCATGGAATCAGAAAAACTGTAGAGCTATAGAACAGCGCGATAGCCTCAAAAATAATAAAAACCAAAGTGGAAAGCACCATAAGGAGAAATCATACACAACAATACATATTGCATACATATTCAGGAAATATATCTCACGCCATAGAAAGCTTCGTGTATCTTTCAAGAGTCGCTGTTGGAGGCGACAAAAGAACAGGCCCACTGCCGCCTCAATGATGTCCAAAGATGCGATTAATTTGAAGTTGTAAATTACCTTGGGGAGCCACGGTAGCACAGTGGTTAGTGCACTGGCTTCCTAGCTCGGTGGTCCATGGTTCGATTCCCAGTTGAGGTGGGATTTTAGACCGCAAACGGATCCGGGGTCGACCCAGCCTCATTGGGTACCAGAGCAACTCTGGGAAGGTGAAGGCGGCCGGCGTGATGCTGACCACATCACCCCTAGTGTGCCGATGGTCAAGAAAATATGGGCCTGACACCATATTCCCAATATGCCTCAATGGGTGTGTAACGGGATCCTTTACCTTTTAAATGACCCTGGCCCACCTCACTACGTAAAATAAATAGCTGCAGAAAAACCCTTGCTGCAAAAGCGTATGAAAGCTTTAGTGCTGACAAAGGACACCAGCTGCAGCAAACGAACGAACGAACGAACTTTATTTTCGAAGGGTAAAGAATTGGGCGCGCAGGCCCGTCTAACATTCTGCCCTTCCACTCTCATTAATCTTGCATACTATATCCTTTCATTCCCACATGATGCTTTAAGCATTAATTTAAAGGCATGCAACATTATAAAGTTAACATAACAGCATTCATTTACAGTATGCAATCATAATAAAAAATGATTAGGTTTTTTGTTTTAAACAAACAAGAAAGTAATTGGGGGAAAAAGTAATAATAAAATAAAATAAATAAAACAATAAATAAAAATAAATGATTCTGTATACCGACACTAACTCATGCCGTCAAACCATCTACAATTAATCTGTATTTTTGAATGTGTCATCAATCATCAATACAAAAGTTATATAAACACATTCTCGCTTATATCCATACATTCTTGGTGGAAAATGAAATAATAATAAAAACACTTTCTTAGGCACTTCTGTGGCAGGAAAAGTCTTTGAGCAGTTAAAAAAAAAATAATGTAATATCTGCTTATTCTCATATACATCATCCCATTTAAGCAAACGAAAACATTCACATTTCTAAAGTACAGTGTTATGCGGGTACATTCTCACGACTCACATTTCTAAAGTACAGTGGTATGTGGGTACATTCTCACATACATTACATTATATGAT
>JAMPIV010016187.1:0-151575 GCA_024509875.1 Oreohelix idahoensis
ACCGCGATAATAATAGTTCAACATCAAAACCTTTTGGATATTATATCGTACGGACCTTTCCAAGAAATAAGAAGTCTGTTTTCGCTCAAGGTAGCAGGAACCAATACTTTGTTCAACTGGACAGAGTTGTCGCAAGAGTCTGGTCTAAATGGCAAATTGCATAGCCTTCTGTTTCGCAAATTCAGAAGAAGCAGTTGCCAATTTGCATGCTTCAATAATCTTGTGTCTAAGTGCGATGACATATTCATAAGAGGATTTTGTGTCATCGACAATATTATCAGCAGTTATAAGATCATGAAGTAAGTACATAGGACCTCGCGGTTTCGCGCCAAAGACAAGTTCAAAGGGAGAAAATCCTGTATGTTCGTTGGCGACCTCTCTATATGCAAAGAGAGCCGCGGGTAAAACCCTATCCCAATCCTGAGGATGATCTTCTGTTATCTTACCTAGTAGGTTTTTCCGAGTTCTATTCAAACGTTCCACCATCCCATTGGACATAGGATGATCGATATGAGTTGGGTACCATGGTCGGATAATATTTCTGCTGGAACCCCAGACGAGAAAATATTAACCAAAGAGCATCTGCGACATCAGCAGTAGTTATGCTCTTTAGAGGAACAGCCTCCGGCCAACGTGTGCACATATCAACACACGTCAAAATAAATTGGTGTCCTCTAGCAGACTTTATCTTAAATGGACGAATGATGTCTATCGCCATTTTTTGAAATGGCCGAATGGGAATGTCTGCAGCCTGAATAGGTGCATCATGGCGTGGACCTCTGGATTTAATCTCTTGACATACTTTACAAGATCGACAATAGATTCGTATGTCCTTATTCACAGCAGGCCAAAAGAAAGATTGAAGAACTCTAGCTTTAGTACGGGAAAAACCCATATGTCCAGCACACTGCGAATCATGAGCGTGCTGTAAGATTTTAACTCTCATATTTTTAGGCACAAGGATTTGAGAATGAATGGACTTAGCGGAGTCTTGTACCATACGTACAAGTACGCCATTCTTCATCGTAATCCAAGATTTACGATTTGTATCCTTATTCGGATCACCTTTTGTTGCCAGAGTAAAGAATTTCTTTAGAGTAGGATCATCTTCCTGCTGTTTGATAAAGGAATCGTGGGAAATCTCCAAGGGATCATCTTGGATCTGCGCATCATTATCTTCAGAATGTGAAGATTGTGGCATATTGAGAGCTTGAGCCCTAGTGATTACTGCATTAGCAGATTGCATATTAACATTTTCCCAATTAGAAATTTGTTGTGGAGTGCATTCTTTAACTCCATGAATGCGACCGATAAATAAGAACATGCGATCGGATTCGGCAATAAGACATTGCTTTGCACCTCTCCTGTTAAAGAAAAAGAGGCGTAGCAAATTTGTGATAATGCATTGGCAAGTACTTCCTGCCAATGTGCAAACCAAATGTTATAACAATAATGACTATAGTGCCATGTATTACACATTTGACTATATTGAAGGCTCGAGAAGGATTTACGAGTGATTGCCTCACTCCAATGGTAGTGCACCCCGAGTCGAAAAGAATTGATACCGGAGTACCATCTATTAGGCCCCTATTAAAGACAAGAGCACCCCTTCCATTATGCGCAATTGACGCATGGAGAGCGGGAAGTGGGTGACCGCAGCTTAAAGTAGACACTGTGGTTGGATCGAATAATGTTTTGCATTGCGAACACTCAGATGCTCTAGCAAAATCGAAAGCGGAATTTGCTACAATGAGGTACACTATGATTGGAGTCTTTTTTATCATCCCTGTAATATTGTTTCTTTTGTCTCCATGAAGCACTTGGGTAGTTCCTATAGCTACTCCCTTTCCGAGAATTTCTAACATTATGGGAACCCCTCGCGTGTCGAGGACTATCAGACCGATTCCAGTTCTTCGAAGAAGAACTCTGATTTGAGCGGTTATCTTGGTTTTGATACTTATCCCAATTAACCTTTTTATCAAATTTATTTTTAGCTCCTTGGAATTTGTGTGAGTAATTCTGATTATATTCTGTTGCCGAAGCAACTGGCATACTCTCTTTAATGTTAGAGTTACCAAGAATCATGTCAGGGTGTGCCGTGGCATACTGGTCACAATATTCTTCCATTTGCTTTATTGTACCAGGTTTACGCTCATGTAAGAACTCTAGGAATGATTTATTTACAGAAGACATGACCTTGTCTCTTAGCAATAAATCCGTAAGACCATCAAATGTTTTCTCTGTTTTGGATAATTCAATCCATCGTGAAAGTGTAATTCGTGCTTTTGAGATGAAATCTGAGAATTCTACACCTACCTCAGGTCTCATTGTTTTAAACAAAAGACGGTAACCTTCCTCAGACAGCTGATATCTCTTTATCAAAGCTGCCCTAACAGCATCATAATTATCTTTGTCGGCCTCTTCAACAAAATATAACTTACTCAGAGACTCCCCTTTTAGATTTTCAGACAACTGATTCACATACTGTGATTTGTCAACATTATGAGATCGACAAGCCCGTTCAAATCTAGAAAGCCAAAATGTTATGTCATCACTGGTAGGGTTAAACGCTGGTACCTTGACCTTGTATACAAAGGGTTTACCATTACCACCAGATGCCTGATTAACATTACTCATACATGTCAATTTTAATTTCTCTAATTCAAACTCATGTTCTCTTATTGCTTTTCTCTCTTCAGCTTCTCTATCTAATTTTTTTTGTTCTGCAGCAGCAGCAGCTTCTAATTTTTTCTGTTCTGCAGCAGCAGCAACTTCTAATTTTTTCTGTTCTGCAGCAGCAGCAACTTCTAGTTTTTTCTGTTCTGCAGCAGCTTCTAATTTCTTCTGTTCTGCAGCAACTTCTAATTTTTTCTGCTCTGCATCAGCTTCTAATTTCTTCTGTTCTGCCTCAAATCTCCTTTCCTCCACTTGCATCTGCAATTTCTTAAGTTCAGCAGCAGTATCAGCTTCTTTTTCTAATCTTTTTTCTTCAGCTAAGGCTTTCCTTTCTTCTGCAGCAGCTTTTTTTTCTTCTATTTGAAGTTTTCTCTCCTCAGCCGCAGCTTTTTTTTCCTCAGCAGCAGCTTTTTTTTCTTCTACAGCTAATGCTTTGTCATATTGAGCAACAGCCCATTGTTCTAAGTCTTTTCCAGTCTTATCAAGAGATTTTCCTTGTGTAATGAAATAATCTAATGTAGACATATTGTCTTCTTAAATCAGAAACCTGAAAAAGTAAATAAATTACCCTCTTTCAAGTTAATGGGAGACAAGTCTATACCATAGACTTAGTCTTAGTCCAAACTTGTATGGTTTATAATAACCAATGATAACTTGAGTACCTGTGGACAACAATAACTGTATCTCAAATACTGTGGGGGACAAGCCTTACAAAGGTCTTGTATACTTCAATGTAATCAAAGATCACTTGAGTACCTGTGGAAAAAAATATTTCCCTATACCAATCACTTTGGGAGACAAGCCTTACAAAGGTCTTGTATACCTCAATGTAATCAAAGATCACTTGAGTACCTGTGGAAAAAATATTTCCCTTTACCAATCACTTTGGGAGACAAGCCTTACAAAGGTCTTGTATACCTCAATGTAATCAAAGATCACTTGAGTACCTGTGGAAAAAATATTTCCCTTTACCAATCACTTTGGGAGACAAGCCTTACAAAGGTCTTGTACATTTTGTTTTATAACAATAACAATCATAAAGTACTGATCTGTACTATACTATCAGTGTATACCACTATACGTCATATGTCAACTAAAGACATTACAAAGGACAAACAAGAAAAGACAATATGAACACATTTGCAGAGATCAAATTAAATTAACTAGGAGAAATGAAAAAAATGATCACAGAAACCGTGATGATAACTGCCATAAGATAACAAGACAAATAACGCCACAGTGTATAAACATAAGGGTGTAAAAAACTGAAATGAAAGGAAAGATGAGACCTACAATTATACAAACAAATCAAACAAAACTAAGGAACACAAAATTATTAACAAAAACAACGAAGAAAAGAACACCTCATCACAACTAACAGAAATAGCAGCAAATTGTTGCTAACAAATTTCCAATTAAGAAAATGTGTACCTATCGAATACTAGTACCAGACCAATGTAACTCGGCATACCTTGTATTAGTCACACAGAACATAAATTAATTTAATACATAACAAATAACATGTAAGCATAAATAGCATATAGCATACAATATAATTTATGTCATGAATGGAATGTGTTGCAGGTATGGTGTTGTAAAGCAGGCACAGTTTATTTTAATTCTAATAACTTGCCACTTTATTGAGTAATAGATTTAATTCTAAACTATTACACTGTCAATTTTTTCTCTTTCAAGCATATGAAGATTTAAAGCTTGAACTATGCACTTTATTTTCAACAACACTGTGATTCTTCTGTACGTTGAGAAATGTCAACAATACTGCTCCAGATATTTTCTACACTTGATACCACTGTCCTGTGTAATACTGTCTGTACAGCGAAAAACTGTCAACAAGTGCTGACCTAGATACAGCATCCTATCGGTAATACAGGTCAAGCTGACATCGACTGTATAGCTGTCCTACTGGTGTTGATGTGTTCAAACAAATGTTCTTTCAGCTGTAAACTGTGATTCTCAACACAAAACTGCGTAAGCTGGACCCAGGAATCTGGCTCGCCACTGTAAAGTATCAGTCTGTCTGCTCTGTAAAGTTGCTTTCACACACACACTGGATGCTCTGTAAGGAAGAGTGGTGTGTTGTTGAGATCAGGCATGCTCCAGTCTACCCAGCTGTAAATGGGTAACTCGCCCTAGTCCTGAGTTAGGGAAGGCAAAGGCTCCAGGGGAAGCAGGCCCTAAACTTGGTCACTTCAACCGACGCAGGATGGTGTATGTATGAAGTAGAAATGTAGAGTGTGATTGACGCGAATGGTGTGCTGTTCGTGTGCTGACCAATATAACCACTCATACACTTGTGTCTACAAGGCACCAATGCAGACTGCTGGAATCTTGGTTTACTCAATTTATTCAGACGTACACACTGGGACATACGAGTACATCATGGTATGTTGACATATCAATTTGTAGGTATACATAGCAGATCTGAAGTCATGACACATTCAGAAATAATGGGCAGTACATCAAAAGTTCAATGTCATGATACATTATAGCCACATTCCCCTATCTGACTAAACGCGTCAGTGAAGGGCGGATCGATAAATAACCAAAGTTACTTGACGTCCATAGTTTGTAGTATATATTATGAAACCACGAAGGGGGTTTCTAGCAAGATTGAGATCTCCCTGTCACTGTCCGATAATAGGATAAATAATCTGTTCTCTTGGCAGTGATCAAAACATATGCTGACCAAATCCAACATGGCTGCCTCCCTGAGTTGTCGTTCACTCATTCATAGGAAGGAGAATATAAGCCAGAGTTAATTTATAATGGGTATATAAAGGATTTCATAAATGTTTCCATACAGCTCTACGGTGATCAAGTTAATTCACGTAGCCATAACCGCTGCAGGAAAATCTGTCATCTTCGTCGATACAAAACACGACACTAGCATAGCGAAGCACAAAAGTCAAGCTAGGCCTAACCGACGAGAGATCATCAAAATAGGAGCTGGGTTTACCTGGAGTCCGAATCATCTATATACTGACATGAGGAGAGTCTCTAACACAAACTATCGTAGAGACACCATCTCCTTCAGAAGAAACCACTTCGTAAGACATTTTTTCTGACGAAAGGACCAGCTCTAGAAAAACGTACCCCGCCATTTGTAAGCAGTACATCGGAACTCATCACGACTTGTCAAGACAACTCATACTTCCGCTAGACCGGAATACAAGAATCTAGTCCCTCCTACCAATCCAAAATATACAATATAGGACTGATTCTACTTGTACTAATAATATGTAATACATATGAATTCAGGCCATAAACACAATAAGCAAATTAATATATTTTCTGGCCCTAAAAAATAAGTACAAACGCAAGCGCAATATCCTTGCGCTGGATCAATATCCAGAACGATTACTCCTATAATCAAAAGTGTGAATCAAACATGGATTATCTCGCTTTTACCATAAACAGCATTTTCATACACAAATAAATGAATGTCTATATTTTTCCCATATTAAATAGCCATATCGATTTTTGTAAAATGTGCGTCAAAATATGCACGCAACAATATGCTCTTTTCCAACTAGTAGAAATAGAATATTAGTGTAATTATTAAACTATTTTAACTGTACCCGAGGATTTATTCACTTCTTCCATTTGTGGTTTCAGTGAATGTTCATTTTACTTATCCCCTAGAATATAAGTAATCATAAGATAGTCATAGGGAGGAGACACCTTAAATCCTGGTACTACTTCTTACCAACTGGGCCAGGGTTTTTACAGTCTGACTATTTTTATGATAACAATACACCAGTGCTTATTTCTAAGACTGGGGTATTACTTGTAAGGTCAGAACTCTTTACTGGCATATTCTTACATATAAATAATTTTAAATAACCTCCCGCTACAGTCTTGTACGCTGGATTTATTCGACAATTACTTTCGTTCCATTCTGGTCAGCCACTATTCCTTTGACGTGCACCATTTCTTTCTTTTTTTCTCTCTCTTTCTCTCTCTCTCTCTCTCTCTCTTTCTCTCTCTCTCTCTCTCTCTCTCTCTCTCTCTGTCTTTGTAATTAAAATTATACAAACCAAAAAGTGTGGCGAGGAATAACAAAAAGCAATTAAAAGAGGGACATTGGAAATAAATGCCACGTAGAAATGAGATATCGAACAAATAGGACAGTATGAAGAAAGATAGAGATTAAAAAAGAGAGCTGTGCGAGAAATGGAAAAATGCAGGAAGTGGAAGCAGACGTGGGTGCACAATAAATGAAGAATGAAGAACGTGCTTGTTTGCAGAGAAACATAAGCGTTACGAAATATGGGATTGAAAAAGGAAATGTTCATTGTTGAAAACGTACTAACATGCTTCTTACTTAGGCCTAATCATCTTCCCACCCAGAGGAGCAAACTATGATTAAGTAGAGTGAAGCCGCCTCCCTTCCTTCTCTCCGTTCTGCTGTTCTACGTATAAAGAAAATAACCATCTTGCAATAGTTGAATAAGACAGCAGCAATGCTACCGTAGTACCCACTGCATCAGAACAGCAAGACTGATACCCATCTTGCAATAGTTGAATATTTAGACATATAGATCAAAAACGAGACTCAGGAAGGAGTCGCACTTGTTGTGTCTCATGACAGAATTGTGGATCCGGGGAGCAAGAAAACAGTAAACGACAAAAAAGCTTATTTCAGGACTAATTAGATGTGTCAAATAGCCTTGAGTTCTACGCCTCCTCGAATGAAAGAAATAATCGAAAGAGCAGAGCAAGTTTACAAAAAAAAAAAGAAGGTCGCTATTAGCGTTAAACAGACAAAATTAAAGGCATCTGCCATCTTAAAAGGAGATTTTAATAGCAATATAGAAAAACCAAATGAAAGGGATGCGATCAGAGGTGGAGGGAAACAGGAGGGGACATTTTTAAAAAAGTGAAGAAGTTATTTTCAGAAATGGATTTCTGCAAATCAGATGATCATATTCTGAAAAATAATTTAATTACAGAGGAGCGAGAAGATCTTAGATCTCACCAACAAAAATAGATTGATCTCGTAAACATCACTCGGTATTCAACGCCAATCAGGGTGATATAATTCCAGTTAAGTCTGAGATCATCGCTTGCAGATGGGCAAGATACATGTTCATGCTAAATATACGCGAAAAACGAGGATCTTTGAGAATGTGTTTCATAGATTTTGAAGATTGTAAGGGTCAGACTAAAGCTGGTATTCTGGTTGGTGGTTTTAGCACAGGGGCGACACCACTGTCTATGTATAAAACACATATGTTATGGAATCAGCAACAGATGAACACGCTTTGCTGCAGGACGGACATCTGGAATCTGGGGCTCTTATGGAACCAGAGCTGGAGCACCACACGGAGGATGGCTGACGAACGAGCAAAGTGAAGATACTTTGTTGCTGCTCTACAAGACCCCACCAGGCGTGATGGTCACTGGTTACTCTGTCAGTCAGCAGTCAAGGACCAAAGAAAGATTAGGAAAACTACAGTTTCCATGTAATCAGTAGGTACTAAGTACTACAAAGACTGCAGGGGGTGAGCAATATAGTATCAAAATGTAGGGGGGGGTAGGGAGGAGGAAGAGGAAATATTAAATGCAGGTTAATTTTAATCACAAACATTAAATCAAACATATAGGAGAGCTGCGTAATTTCTGTACTTCTATATGGTGCAGATGTTAGAGGGTAACAGAAAAGGAAATGTCATAACTGTCCTCTTTCCACACAACCTGCCTAAGGAAAGTGTTTCCAATTTTCTGACGAGACACCATCAACAACCAAGAACTGCTAACTCAGAGCCACCAAGACGACATGAGCCATATCGGGTAGACGCTGGAATTGGGTTGGCCACATCTGATCTCTCTCAGCAAAGGTTCGAATCAAGGTACCCACATGCTCCAGTCTACCCATCTGTAAATTGGTACCTGACTTTGAGTTATGGAAGGAGAAGGCAGCCCAGAAGGACAACGAACTAACGAACTTTATTTTCAAAAGGTTAGCGAAATGAGGCCGGCCAAAAGCTACCTGGCGGAGAACTGTGGGGGCAGAGATGCAAAGCATGAAACAAACCTGGGGCACAAAACGAAAGATGGCTGCCGACCGAGCACAGTGGAGACAGTTTGTTGCTGCCCTGCAAGACACCACTAGGCGTGATGGTCGCTGATTGATTTGTCAGTCGGCATTCAAGGACCAAAGAAGAATAAGAAGAAGAAAATTATAATCACTGCAGTGAGAAAACACAAAACATTAAATGGGTGGTAACGGGAACAAATTTAAAAACAACTTAAAAACGAAGAAAAGGAAAGAAATAAAAGACACTGAGAAAATAGTGGTTCCCTTGTAGTTCCAGACCAAGAGCCAGGGACCCAGATCTCCAGGACGATCCAGAGTTCACTTGGAGGACAACATTATACAATCTCTTGAAGACAACAGACAGGATAGTGTGGTGCTCTCTATTGCTAATCTCTACACCCCAAGATAGAAGAGGAACTACTTGCTGTAAGCAGAACAGAGTTCATAATAACCTACTGTACAGAGAGGAGAGGTCATACATTAACTTAAATGGACACTTAATTTGAAGAGCTTGGTTAGGATTTAACGATTCATGACTTTAAACTCTTGACTCGGTAACGACAAGACATGCGGTAGGTCAAAAAATATCTAGGCTTTTGTCTGTGCAAAATTGTATCTCCTGCCAAATTGTGTGTGTGTTCATCGTGAATAAGGCGCATAAAAGACAGATACGGTACAACAAAATAAAATAAAAACAATGTGTATGTATGTGTGTGCGTGTATGTGCACGTACTTGCATGAGTGCGCCGGTGTTTCTGCGTGTGAGTGTCCATGTGAATGTACGTGTGTGCTTGTGCGTGTGCGTTTAAAATAAGTTTTCGATTTGTATGTGTCCCTGGACAACTGTGAACATTTGCAAATGTTTTCTCACAATATGGACTGAGGTACTACTTAACTGTTAGGGTGCGTATGTATGAATGTTTGTGTGTGTATGTGTGTGTTTGTGTGTGTATGTATATGTATATTTTTCATATAAAACATACCTTTATGTGTGTGTAATATTTATTTACTGTTTACAGGTCTCGGGTTTCCCTTCTTTATGTGTTTAAAACGTGTATGTGTATGTATGCATGTGTATATATGTGTATGTGTGTATGTATGTATGAAATTTTGTAAATTTTAATAATACTCATTTTTGGTATGTTGTACCATATCATTACATGACAATGTTTTTTAGAAAGCTTAAAGATTGTTACATATGTGTAACACAAACATTTGATGTAAAAACGCCTACATAGAACTACTTGGGACGTCTTCCACACTTTATGTAAATTCTAATGATTCTCCTATATGCCATGTTGTATTTTATTATATCATGTCAGTACTTATCAATGCATTTTCTGGAGAATAAACATTCTGATATGTATGTATGTATGTATTATTTATGTATAAATGTTTGTATGTATAAATGTTTGTATGTATAAATGTATGTATGTATACGTAATTATTCTCCTGTTTTGTATGTTGTATTTCTAGATACATGTAAATGTATTTAAAGGAGAATAAAGGTTCTGATATATCAACGAGGAATCCGAAAAGTATGATAATGATGGGACCGTCGAAATATTTTAGCAAAAAGACGAGAAGTTGAAATTGTCTAGCACTGTTTTTAGGAGAGGCTGCTGACAATATTCTAAAACCAGAGAGAAGCAATTACACGTTCTGTTGCTTCAAAATATTTCTACCTGGTAAAATAAGTGTTTCACCTTCTTTTCTCCCTACTGTCACTGGAGCATAGAACATTGACAAAATTTCCACATGTCGAACTGTGTTGTACGAGACACCACAGATCATTCCAGGTTTTCCGCGTTTGTTTGCTTCATCTATACGGTTTTCTCCATATTTCCAAACCCCTTTTCCTTCAACCGTAGAGACCACAACAGGACAGAATGAGAACACCTGGTTGTGTGCATCCGTAATATTTTTTTTAGCATCACCATCTTCTCGTATTTTATTCAGCCAATGGCACTGTGCTACGTCTAGTGAGTGCAGCGTTGTGCAGTGTTTGTATCCTTTCAAACTAGCGCGCCTTTCAGTGTCTGGTTACACCTGCTAAGTCAGGGAGCGTATTTTTTTTATTTAAGAGAGACCGTACAAGCAGCTATCTGACAATAAGAGAGGCAATGGAGATCGTTATCAGCTTAGGGAATTCTGTGAAATCACACTAGTCATTACGTCACTTGAAAGCCCTATTTGGTATCTGTCCCGGCTGTCGCCAAGAAGCGTGGTAGCAGAACAACTAGAGACTTGTCGTTGCTCTTCTTCACTAGCTTATGTTTTCAGATCGATATTGATATTACTCGTACGAGTTCATCGTTTACATTGTTCTAACCCATGGGGTCAGTAGCCGGTCGATCTTGATGTACTGGTAGATCCCAAGACATAATTTAGTAGATGTCTAGGGGACAGAGGGGAAAATTCTTTTTTTTTTAACCTGTGTAATTTTCGGATTGTCCTATCCCAGGCACTTAAAAGTACAGTATTCCGAGGTCTAAAGGTGCTTTCATCGCATTCCCAGTAGAAACCCCCTATCTAGCTTACTAAAATCAACTTTATTCGTTAACTACATACGATAGAAAGCCATGTTTTCTTTTAAGTGACAGAAGACACGGAGAACTCCATCAGTGCTCCAATCTCCTTCCTTAGATCCCACAAGGAGGATCTCAGCATAGTGCACGAACTCCGTTGCACCGGCGAGAATCCCAATGTGTGTATATAGGAATCACACATTCTATAAATATTTTTGTGGTGGGTAGGTTTCTAATTTTTAAATTTTGCCAGATTTCCAACTACGGCAGAGATAAAAGTTGCATAGAGATACTCTGAAACCTGAAAAAACAGGCATGATTTTTTTTCAAGGTAGATCTTTTCTTGACCATCAGCACACTAGGGGTGGCTGCCTTAAAAAATCCCACCTCAACTGGGGATCGAACCATGGACCACGCAGCTAGGTAGCCAGTGCACTAACCACTGTGCTACTGCGGCTTCCATTATGACAGTACTGAACTGTTTAATAATCTAAATGCAAACGTAATATATTCTTATTTGTGTTTATTTATAGAGAATGGTGGGTGCCAGAGGTTGGATCCGCCCCGAGTGCCGAATAATTAAGTACGCCCCTGTCTGGTGATGTTGCTGTTAACGGACCCTTCTGTGTTCGACGTGGTAATTGCCTTTTTTTTTTAAATATCACTACGTGTCACGTGGTCGCCAGACACGCAATTTTCGTTATAACAAACCCATTAATGTGCCAATATGCTACACCATAACATTCTAAATCAGCAAGCACAGTGGCTACAGCAGTAAAGCTAAATGAATTTCGGCTATAATTCATGTTTTTAGTTACTCGCTAACGACAAGTCAGTCGATTAGTCTCGCAAGAGCGAGTCTTCCACTGAAGTCAATTATAGGTCGTGTCGTGGTTTCAGCAATCAATATTCCGACAAACTTCATTTCCCATAGTGTTCGATCTGCTACAATAGCTGATAGATCTTCGTGCACACGGTCTGTCAGCAGACAGCACACTTAACGTGTACACGAGGGAAAAGTCACGCATTCAAAGACCAGGTCAGAGCGGCCAGAGATCCCTGCCGTTGTAGGTAGTGCTGGGGTGAACACAGTCTCCCTCAGAGATCAAGGGGGCCTGAACCAATTCATATTTTAGAAAAGTTTTTTTTTTTTTTTAATGCTGTATTGAGTGCTTAGTATCGAGAGGCATAAATGCTAAAAACATGAAACGAATTTACACAGTTACCGTCGAAAGTCTAAATTTGAAGCCCTCCTTGGTTATAAGGTCCAGATAAGGTCTAGACCAGGGGTCGGCAACCCAGAAGATTTTGGGATCTACTTTAGTAATACTGGGCGCTCTAAAGATCTACTATATATATATATATATGCCCTTGTGTGCACTCGAAATGGAAAGAAACACGGAATTAGCGTAAGAAAAATTGAGCAACGATAAACTGTTAACCCATCAAGAACCCCCAAGTACGTGGACGATAGCAGTTCCTTATCATCATTATCATCATCTTTTTTCTTCGCGCTCCTTATGGAGCATTGTGCCACACTACAGGTGGTCCCTCTGTAGGAAACCTGCACGAAGCATTCAACAGATGTTATTATTAATCATTTGTCATTTTGCCATTAATAAGATTGCGTTGCCCTTCAGTATCATCATCATAATCCTTTAGCCCCCAAAGGAGTACAGGCCTCCAACAAATGCATGCCACGTCTTTATGTCTTGTGCCATCCGTTCAACGTTTTCCCAGGTCTTCTGTGTCCCTTTCATGACTGCCTCTAGATCCCTTCGCTATGTGTTTCTCTGACACTGAGAATTCCAAAACACAGACAGCCCTGTATTGCCATCAACACCGATTCCTTAACACGTGCCACGTTCAGCGTTAGCGTCCACTTCTCACTTCTTGAGCAAGTCATCGAAAATCAACGTTCTGAATTAAAACATCCCAAGAGGCTAACACATACCAAGCAAAAGGAAGAAAATGAGAGTCAGGTACAGTTTATAGCAGAACAAGTTTGAAGTGAAAGCTAGAGAAAGTTGTAGTTTTAAATATAAAAAAAAGGATGAGTAACGAGAAACTAACCTGAATGTTCATGTCATACAAGGCGACTAATGTAGGGTTTGTGCATGGGGTTGACAACTTCTTCATGTTAAAAAAAAAACCCCTACAGAAACTACCGCTGCATGAGAATGTGAATGCTTTGTGCAGGCTGCCTTCAAGTGGGCTAGCTGCAGTGGAGTGACAATAAAAACGTGGTGATGAATTAATCTGAATGTTGTAGAAATGGAAGGCCTAAGAAGATTATCAAAAAGGCACAAGGAGAATCGTTTTCACACTAAAAACCAAAGAAAGCAAGACCAAGACACGGATAAACGTTAATTCCTACAAAGTTTATTCACGCATCATCCATCCGCTTCACATCTATTATTTTCAGTTACACTTTTAGCAAAGTTGCCTGATAAAGGAAAATGCTCAGATTAGAAAGAAATTATGTTTTTAGCGATTTGAAACAGACAAGGTCATAGAAATAGAACCAAAAAAAAATAACAAGAGAGATTGGAAATTCAATAAACGGGCGATATTATTGAAATTCACTTCGAGCAGGGCGAATAAACAACTTGCCGTTAAGTTTGGGAACAGAACAACGTAATATTGCAATCTAAGAGCAAAAAATGTCCTTTTTCTGGTCTGTGAACAGAATATTTGTTTAAATTATGTAGTCTAGGTGTAGGAAAACTCCACTAATTTTCTCACATAAAGTGTGGGAAATAGACAAAATATTATGTACTCGAATAATACAAAAGCACTGTGACAAGTCAAATCTTTGATCGTTACATTTTCCTGTGACTTCCTTCAACTTTCTCCTGTGCCCTTCCGTGTCATTTTTCTCACTCGCTCATTATCGCATTTATTTGCTTCATCGACCTAGGTTGTCTTATTCTATCTTGTCACTCCCCGGGGTTACCTGATCGCTCGACATGTTTGTGTGATTACTCGCTAACCAGACGGATTAGGAGTCTACATTCAGCGACATTCTTATTGTTAACCTAGACTTTTTGTCGGGGAAGATAGATAACAATCGTTTGATTCGTGAACATGGATGGAAGAAATTGCCACGAAAGCCAAGTTGTTCCGGTTTTTCAACATGGATAACAGATGTTTTTTGGAAATAGGTATTAGTAGCAAACATGACGTGCTAAAATACACGGCCGATTTCACTGGGATGTCGGAAGATAACCATCTCGTTAAAGCTTGCGGCACGGAAAATGGTGAAACACTTATTGCAGATTGACTTCGTTGTAATAATCAACTTCGAGAAAGTAACGTCCTGGAGGCTATTATCGGCGATATATATATATATATATATATATATATATATATATATATATATATATATATATATATATATATATATATATATATATATATATATATATATATATATATATATATATATGTGTGTGTGTGTGTGTGTGTGTGTGAAGCAAGTGAGTTGTCAAACATGATAAGTAACAACGGAAGTGAGAAGACCTTATATAGTCGTGGAGTTTGAAAATACCATGTAAAGGGCAATATCTAGTGTTGTCATGTAGTAATGTTCTACGTGAAAGGGTGGGAGATATACCCCTACTAATGTCAGACGCTTTGATGGTGGTTGGTTTGACTTGAAAATGTTAAGATAGATTGCTCCTGATTGGATCTCTTCTCGACGAAGCAACATATAGGTATAGGCGAAAATTTCGCTTTCATTCTAAAGCACTGTAAGGCTAAGCACTGACTTCCAATTTCGTCAAAGAGAAATTATAGATAGTCAGGAACACGAAATAATAGGACCTCATTATAGGACAGGCCGTAGGACTAGAAGTGAATTCTAAGATTAGATAAGAGTAACTCCAGAGTCGTCACTTTGCGCCTTAAGTTCTCGGATCCTACTTCAAGTGCACCCAGTTAGATACCTAACCCATCTGAAGAGACGGCATCTTAAATCAGTTGCCTGATAATATTCGGCCGTTTCCTGTGCAAAAAAGTCTGAGTTCGACCGATAATCGGGGTAAGTTGTAGTGTGTACTTTTTATCATTTTATATTTACATTTTGTCATGTATAATGTGCGTGTGGGTGTTCAGTTGCATATGAGGCTGGCAACCTTATCACTGCAAATAACTTGACAACTGAACCACCACTGCACGAGCGGTGCCTGCTTCGCGCCGGTTTCCTCGTAAGGAACGAACAGTAGAGTTAGCCCCAGGCTTTATAGAGAGCAGGGAGTGGACGATGATATCATGGTGTATATATTTATTATACTAACACTTCATTAAGTTTTATCTGTATGTTTATGTATATTTCAATTGTCGCCTTCCGCTGTCCAAAAGCACTTTTATCCGACTCACTGGGTCTAAAATTAATGCTCGTAGAGGGTAAATAATCTGAGGAAGATGACGTGGTGGATGGAAGCGGAGGTCACATGATGTTCATATCAAGAGACCCAATACTTAAAAAGAGGCATTTGCCTCCTCTTAGTTTGTGATACGAGCTGCTAGCAATCAACGCTAGACACCTACATCAAACGGGTCTTGAAGACACTTGGCAGCCTTAGTAGTTACCCCAGCCTTACTGCATGGGACGTGCTACTGCCACCAGATTTGACTATTGAAGAGAAGGACCAGTCCAAAGCACCTGTGACAACTGACAGCGACTGAAGCAGACGCTAACCGACCTCACGCCGACAGCTAAGTACCATAACAGCGCAGCCAATTGACACTTAAAACTTTATTTTATAAAATATAGAATGTCCAATGAGGAAAATATCAGTGCTCCTTTTTTTATAAACACCTTATTTATTTTATATTGTTAACCCATACGTGATTATTAAACCTGTTTATCTGTAACTATAAATATGTAGTTGGATTAATCACTATTGAATGAGTTGTATATTTGCACCCATATAATTCATTTTGTTATAAAAGCATAGCCATATAGAGATATTAAATTAACAAATGCTGAATCATTTTCAGTTGGGAGCTCAGAAAATACGTGTCAATATTTCCTAACTGAAGGGGCGGGAGAATAATAAGTCCATGACAGCTTAGATGATTCCTGTTGTTGTTATGCTTGCTTTCTTTAAAATCCTGTGAGGCTCCCTGTCGCATAGAGATTTATGATCAATAAATTTTCTATATTCTTTTCTTTTCTACCCGTGTCCTCTACTTTATTATCGCTCTTTTATCCTTTTCCTGTTGTTCGCATTTGTTCGTTTGCGACAAAATATTACTTTCCCATTCTGACTTTGCCGTTTCTTTTCTCATACTAGAAACGCATTTTATTGCGTAATATGTCAGTCCCTGGACGAGACGAAATATTGTGAGAATCCGTCTAGTCAGACATAGAGAGCAGACATTTGTCTACATTTTCATCTGACTCGAGTTTTCTTCGGCTAAGTTTCTCGGCGTGAGGTGTGGAAACTGCCATCTGCATCGCTCAGAAATGAGACATGTCGGCGTGAGGTGTGAAGACGCGTTTTGGCAGTTATGGCCAGCGTCTAAGTGAATGTGAAGTGTTAAGAGGAGAGGGGGAGACGGGGTTTTTGGAAATAGCGCGCATCCTTTAAAAATTTATCGTTTAAGATATAAACCAGAGTTTTAGACTTCATTCACGCAGTGCTCCGCAGTCAAGACTAGAACGATCTAGCGTTCGATTCCTGAAGATCTCTGTTGATAGAAGCATCATTTAGTTGGTCGATTGCCACCTAGCTTTCGATTCCTAAAGATCTCTGTTAATAGAAGCATCATTTATTTGGTCGAAGTGGATTTAGTTCTTAGTAGTTCTGTGTTGAGGTAAATATATTATATATCTAGTAGTGTTGAGTGATTCAGTGATAATCGCTTATTTCATTTCACTAGCTAGATTTCTGTGCAGAAGAAATTAAATTTATAAGTCTGTTATATTCTCTAGTTGACGTGTTTCAGTGGATAGCAAAATAAATTATAATTTCTAGCTTAAACTCATGCAGCTATAAATGAAATTTAATTTAACTGCTAATAATCAGTCGAAAATATTTTAAACTAACTTATAACTGCACTGGTTCATCATTGAGTATTGACGAAATACGTACGTATTTCTAATTCATGATGATTGATTTTATGAATATAACTTATTACACGGGAGTTAAACGATAAGTCAAGCTGTCCGCTTGCAGTTTATAATGTAAGTTATAACCGAGGAATAGTATGTATAAGTATTTTATATGTTGTTTTCTCTTTATTCGGTGAAACTGGGGTAGCCCAACTCTACCAGCGTTTTAGTACTGAGACATATCTGTGAAGAACAATAACATTTTTTTCTTAAAAGACTTGGGTGTATAAAGTAAAACCTGTCTGGCAGTGCGCTGGCATCCAGAACGACAGAGTACCCATTACATGAACTTTAAGATTAAATGAAGTAACGGGCCTATCGCGCCAGATTTAATTCTTCCTGAGAAAAACCTCAAGTACATTTCAGCCCTTGTGGCAAGTAAAATATTACTATCAGTAACATTCCGTCGGAGTTCTGACTAAGTGTGGTGTGACTAAATAAAGCCCTATACTGAGAGAAGGCACCGACCTGACATTCCTAATTACTAGAAATCTAAGCTATTGACACTTTGCTCGCTGTTAACGTTCGTGCCTGGACAATTTTAATGTGACAGAAATGGATATCCTAAAATAAGAAGAACCAAGGAAACGTTCCCTGAAGTAGTGAATTCAACCTATCTTTGTGGAGCTGGGGTTCCCTTGGCCAATGACTAACCCTGGAGATTCTGTACGTGCATGTCCTAAAAATTGTTTTTTCCAGAAGTTGCTACCAAAACTGTAAGTACGAATGCAAGCTAGTGATCACGGCTGACTGAATAGAGTGAATGCAGGACTGAGTGATTCCTTTATTGTTGTATTTTGGCACCCATTTTGCTGTCTTAAATTTCTTTATGCAAGTTTTTTGTTACTAACAATATTTTCCTTAGGATAGATCAGAGTATCAAAGTCTGTTCATACCTTTAAAGGGAAATCTTAGACTAAAGCATATGTATCCGTGACTCTTTGGGGCTATCACTTTTCTTCTAACAGGACTGTGGGCTATACATCGAGGGAAAAGATCATACCTCTTGGTCTATCATTCTTGTAGCAATTCATTGACTTTATGACTATTTGTATATGTTTGATGTAATTTTAGGTGTTGCGATGGAATGTTATTATGATAATTAAAATTCACTTAAACTTAATCAGCGTGTCGGTCAGCTCGTTCCAAAATATCTATATAATCATTGTTATAGTTTTTCCACGTCTGTGCGTCTAACTGTCGTCACTTGTGTGTGTGTGTGTGTGTGTGCACGTGAGTGGTATATATATATATATATATATATATATATATATATATATATATATATATATATATATATATATATATATATATATATATATACGGGAGCCGCGCTGGTGTAATGGCTTCGGCGTTGTACTGGCGACCAGGTGTTCATGGTTCAAACCCGGGCGTCGGCGTTTGAAGAAATGTTTACGGCCGGAAAATTTGACTGAATAGCCTGAACGGCTCCTGTGATAAACCCTCTGTGGATGGGAAGGAGCGAAGCTCCTGACCGGGTTGGAAGGAAAGTCCTCAGGTTCCCCAGCCTCGCAATGACATGTCATTGGGCCGAAGGGCTGAAAGCCCAAGTGCCGCTGGTTAAGGAAAAAAAAATATATATATATATATATATATATATATATATATATATATATATATATATATATATATATATATATATATATATATATATATATATAATAGACTGTCTGACTCCTCTAGATCTGTTGTAGAAGATAGGCTGAAAGAGAGAAGATTCTCGATTTCAGCGACAGCCTATATTAATTTCTACCATCTCACTCGTGGAAATCTATTTCTATTATTATCTCTCACTGTGGCTATCACTTATTCTAATCTATTCAGAAGGGACCAACCCAAGTCTTAATTCCCCTATCAAAAATCTACGACACTCCCTTAAGTAGAAGTATCATTCTTCTATTTTTATCTCTGCCAAAAGTAAACTTGAGCGAAGGATGATGCCTTTGAAGACCCTGATTTGTATACTCTAAGTTTTGTCATTGTTGGACCACTATAGCAAAGCAGTGGATACAATACCATCACAAGCACCATAGATGTCATGCGCCAAATTCATGAAACAGACAACATATTATTAAGCCTTGGGGTAAGCATGCTTGTTTCATAGATCTGGAAAAGGCGTTTGACAGGGTCCCCTGGAGCAAACTTTGGGACTAGTTGGCAAGGAAGAACATTCCAGCACCTCTGATTCATGCTATAGAGAGCTTCTACAAGTCTTGCAGAAATTATGTGAGGACAGCAAACCATAAATCAGAAGAGTTCAAGACCACCATTAGTGTAAGACAAGGTGATATCCTGTCACCTTATCTTTTCATACTCCTCATGGACGATGTCATCAAGGCATGTAAGGAGAGAACAAGAAAGTATTCTGTGGGGTACTGGAAGATGAAACAGGTCTGTATTTCAGAGCTGGCATTTACTGATGATGTCGCCCTGATTGCTAAATCGAAGGCACATCTCCAATCCAACCTGCAAGTCTGGAAGGAAGAGCTGGAGAAGAGAGGGATGGTCATAAGCAGCTCTAAAACAAAAACTATGGTGATATCACGAGAAGAAAGAAGACATTAGATTAAGCTGGGAGAATAGGTCCTGGAGCAGGTCGACCACTTCAAATACCTCGGAGCTGTTATAGACCGGAAGGGAGGCATCAAAGAAGAGTTGGCCACCCAAAAAGCAGCAGCTGGGAGACGTTTTCAGGCCATAAATCGAGGATTTCTCAGCAAGAGAGAGGTTGATAAGAAAACGAAGATGGCTGTATACCGCTCCACCTATGTCCCAGTCTTGACATATGGATGCGAGTCATGGGCAATGACTACAACCCACAAAAGCCAGATCCAAACCTCAGAAATGAGGTATCTGAGGAAGGTGGTTGAAGTAACAAGAAGAGACTTGGTCCGCAACCAGACGATACGTCAAGGCCTAAAATCCCACCTCCTGCAGACCCAAGTAGAACAGTCCCAACTAAGATGGTTTGGCCATGTCCGCAGAATGGGAGAAGATCTGCTACCACGACAAGCATGGGAAACTAAGAGCCAGGGATCCAGACCTCCAGGACGACCCTGAGTCCGCTGGGAGGACAACATTAGACAATCTAATGCAGGACCGAGGACTAGAATGGAACCAGGCCAGGAGGAAGACAGCCGATAGAATAGTCTGGCGCTCTCTCTTCCAAACCTCTACACCTCACGGTAGAAAGAGAATCAGTTCAACAGCTGGATATACACATTCAGACAATACTGACTAAAGTGATATGTTTGGACGTTATTTCAAACCCGTACCAAATCAAAAGATGGACAAATATGTCAAAAAGAACTTGACAGAAGAATAAGAGGAAAAAATGCTACTTTTAAAAAAATGTGGCTGTATGAAAGAAATGTCATGGTCACAAGGTTAAATAGGCAGGTTATGCAATCTTCAAAATTTTACTGCAAACAAAATGACAACCTGTCAAAATAATACGGACATATGGACGGGCACATACACACACTTATTTATTTATTTATAGATGACATTGACACTGGGGAATAAGAGGTTTTTCTGAGACGGCGCTGAATGAGATGTCGTAATGCAAAATCCTAGCGATGTGAGTATCGGAGAACAGATATATAGACTCAGTAATTACAGAATGTATTCAATAACCCGAATACCAAGTATCTCATCAGATACTAACAGGTCATCTAAATATAAAAGTAAGCAACTCCATTTACGATCAGCGTTTCTATGAATATTAATGAGGTATAAAAGCAACATTCTGAACAGACTACATCAGCCACGAAATGGTTAATAGGAAAGAATGGCACCGGAAACAAATGACCATGGAGAAATCTTTGTAAGCTTCTGTGATTTCAGTGAACTGTAGTGTGACCAACTATCTTCTTCTCCCCGGATTTGTCCTCTTTTTCACCGTCATTGCGCTTGCGGGAGGCTTTTTTCAAAAGAGAATTTAGTCTGGCTTTTTTTTCGGAGGTTGAACTTGATTTAGATTAGGTATATTTTATGCAAGTAAATTCTTTAAGGAGTATTTTAGCAAGTAAACATTGAACGAGTTGAAAGAAATGATGTCCAGTTGCCTAAACTATGTTAAATATGTGATCGACATTCATAAACAGCGCTTGTGTCAGAGTCTATGCTCTTGAAGATTCCGAATACGCTTGTTGAAAAACGAAGAGACAGACATGCTAATTTGTATCACATGTTTCATGATGATAACAAATGAGTGTACATCAGTTGTTTAGAACATCGATGAAACCGTTTGATGATTTGACATATTTTTTATGAATGGCCTTACGTGTAGTAACAACATGGGAAGATGTACGAGATTCTGGTCGATATTTAACTGATAAAGACGTTGCATTTGACAATGCAAGTGATGTGATCAACTTAACAATCCGACAACATTTGTTTAAATTAACTTTAATGATGAAGGATTTATGCAGTTGCTGACACATGCGAAATGAATCAATTGTTTGAAATAATCAGTAAAAACTGAATTTCAATCTGAATTTCTAATAATCCCACAATATTTCTTTGCGGCAACTGATCACAAAACACGCGTAGAGTCTTATTTCATTGATGGAAAGTCACTGGACAAAATACAGAAACAGTTTCTATGTGGATTCCATTAATGGAATTTTGTTTCCGCATTACAATTTTTAAAAAGTTAGTGCTGTGGATTCCCCGATTATTTAAAAGGAAATACTAAATCGTTGAAGCAATGTCCGCCCAATGGGCTGATCACCTGTTGGCTTGTCACACCGATTACGGAAACAACGGCAGATGGATCTATTTGTTGTTGCCCTAAAGACGCCGCTAGGCGTGATGGGAAACTACAACAGAGAAAATCAATCTGCTGTTGCCCTTAAGACGCCACAAGGCGTGATGGCCTCTGACTGCTTGGTCGGTCTTTGGCTAAGGACGGAAGAAGAAGAAGAGGAAGCAATGTCCGCAATAAGTAATTAACTAATAATATTATTATAATAACAACAAAAATAATATTAATAGTGTGAATACTGATTAACATGTGGACAGTTAATTTCTTATTTTAAAATGATTTTAAAGAGACATTTTAAATGACATTTTATTTCTAATTTTTCTAACCTTTATAAAACTAGCTCTAGACATCACAATCATTCATTAATGGATTGAAATTAATAATCCCTCATTATTGTCCTACTTTTAGGCTTGTATTGTTCTCTTTTTTACGTCAAAAAGTCAGAAACTGTCCTCTTTTTGTTACAAAAAAAAAACGTTATGGTTACCAGTAAACTGGGCACTGGATGAATAGTCTTTAGACAAAAGAATGTGCACAAGTTTACATTATATTACTAGATGGGCACACAGAAAGCCAAATTGATCATTTCACAATGGTGAATTGGAAATTAAGATGCTGTATAATAATGAAAATCAAAACAAACGATGAGCAGACTAAGAATTGGATCACTACCTTCTTCAACGATCTTTATAAATAAAGTTGAAATGTTTTTAGACATACGACAGGAAAAATAATCTTAAATATAAAACACAAAGCCTAAAAAAAACAAAGTCACAAGAGATAAGTTCAAACAGAATTAAACAAATAGATCTGAAGCCCTGGTGAACCTCATGGAAAGAGGTATTAATAACCATTCTTGCAAATTTCTGGAAAATAATTTCAGAAAACGTACGTGAAGAGGTTCTTGGCGCAAGGAATAAGTAATATGAAGAATTACTCACATAGAAGACATACATAAATGTAAAAATGCCAAACAAACAATGTTGCAACTATAAAGAACAAAGAAGAAAGAGTGCGACTGCGCACACACACTGGGAGCTAACTTTTTGCACGGAAAGAAAACGTGAAAACGGCGCCAGACAGAGAAGAAAAGACATTAAAAACCTGACATAAGAAACTGAGAAGCCTGCAAAAAATGAGACTTGAAAACACTTTACAGTATAATTATAACAAATTAAAGAAATAACAAAGCCTCAGCATGCCGGCGAAAGACAAGAGATAACAGAACACAAGCAGCGAACAAAAACAACGAGTCACATAGCTGAAATATTTTAGAGACATTCTAAATAGGAACCAGCTGATAAAACAGATTCAACCAACAATGAAATCGCTAAGTGCAAACACAGATCTACCCACACAACAACAAATGATACAAACACTAAAGTTGATTTTCTGAAAAGAGAAATAAACGGAGGGAGGGGGTAATGGAATCCCCCTCTATCTATGAAAGATGATCATTGCTAACACTGTAGAGGTTTTACACAGCTTCTTCAGTCAAATCGAATAATAATAAGCTATCTGCAAGCGCTTAAACGAGTCACACAATTCACTAACCAGGAACGTCAACGTGACTAATTGCTGTACCAAGAAAGTCAACATGACAAATTACTGTACCAAGAAAGTCAACAGGACTAATTGCTGTTCCAAGAAAGTCAGCGTGACTAATTGCTGTACCAAGAAAGTCAACATGACTAATTGCTGTACCACGAAAGTCAGCATGACTAATTACTGTACCAAGGATGTCAAAATGACCAGCTATTGTATCAAGAAAGTCAACATGACAAATTACTGTTCCAAGAAAGTCAACATGACATATTACAGTACCATGAAAGTCAATGTGACAAAACGGGGCGGCCCCTATTGATCTTTGTTTCACTCCGGCAGTATCGGTACATTTGTGGTACTGATTTTTATTATTTGCTCTCAATTGTTGCACTTTTCTTTCTTTCTTTCTTTCTTCGCTATTTTTCTGCTAAGTAGCAGATATTTGATTTTATCAAATCATTCGACACTCCCTGTTGGTGACAATAATCACATTTGCTTGGCGTTGCCCAGATTTGTTGGCTATAGGCGCGGCAGATTAACACGTTCATCGGACAGCGCTATCGGCTTAATCACCGATACGACATGGATGACAAGATTACTTTAGATAACAGTAAGATTGCTACATCACACATGGTCATATGCGGTTACCGGTGTGTTTGGAAGTTTGTACACAAGGGCATCGGACATCTTATCCAAGTACGTGGACGATAGCACTTCATTATCATCATCATTTTTCTTCGCGCTCCTTATGGAGCATTGGACGACACTACAGGTGGCCCCTTTGTAGGAAGCCTGCACGAAGCATTCAATCGATGTACTATTAATCACTTGTCATTTTGCATTAATACGATCGTTGCCCTTCAGAATCATCATCATAATCCTTTAGCAACCAAAGGAGTACAGGCCTCCAACAAATGCATGTCACTCCTTCCTGTCATGTGCCATCCGCTCTACGTTTTCGCATGTCTTCTGTATCCCTTTCATGACTGGCCTCTAATTCCTTTCGCTATGTTTATTTTGGTCTCCCTTTACCTCTCTGACACTGGGAATTCCAAAACACAGACTGCCCTGTATTGCCATCAACTTGATTCCTTAACACGTTGTCGCAGAGAGATTTATGATTAATAAATTTCTATATGTTTTCTCTATTCTACCCGTGTCTTCTACTTTGTTATCGCTCTTTTATCCTATTTTCGCATTCGTTTGATTGTTGAAATATAACTCTCCCATTCATACCTTTGCCTTTTCTTTCTTATTTAGCAACGCATTTTTATTGCTGTTAAGCTAAGTTCTTGAGTAGACCGAATAGTGTGAAATTCGTTCTCGACAGACATGAGGGCAGACATATCATCTAGCATTTTCATCTGACACGAAGCTTCTACGGTTAAGTTTCTCGGTGTTAGGTGTGAGAATCGCCAACAGGCATCGCTCGGGTATGACCATAGGTAGCGGCAAATGTGAAACGCGTCTGGCAGTTTCAGTGCCGTCGTCTGAGTTTTATGTAGGTGTTAAGACGGGAACTATTTCGGGTTTTCGAGAATTAGGAAATCATTTCTTTTCAGTAGTTTAGACTAAATTCATTCAGTACTCCGCAGTCAAGACTAGGAACATCTAGCGTTCGATTCCTAAGATCTCTGTTGATAGAAGCATCATTTAGTTGGTCGATTGCCATCTAGCTTTCGATTCCTAAGATCTCTGTTAATAGAAGCATCATTTAGTTGGTCGAATTGGATATAGTTCTTAGTAGTTCTGTGTTGAGGTAATATAATATATCTAGTATTTTGTGAGCGATTTAAGTGGTAAATCGCCTATTTTATTTTCACTAGTTAGATTTCTGTGCAGAGGGATTAAATTATAAGTCTGTTATATTCTCTAGTGGACGTGTTACAGTGGAAAGCAGAATAAATGATTATTTCTAGCTTAAACTCATGCAGCTGTAAATAATATTTAATTAAATTGCTAGTAACCAGTCCGAGTATATTGTAACTAACTTATAACTGCACTGAGTCAACATTGAGTATTGACGGAATACGTCGGTATTTCTAATTCATGAGGATTGATTTTTTAAACGCCACGTGGGTTTACAAGTTAACACCTGACTGGCAGTGTGTGTGCCTCCAGAAATAGACAGAGTACAAATTTCACTAACGGTTGTAAAGACTAAATGCCTATACTGGACCTTTGAGCCAGATTATATTTCTTCACAAACTCTCATGTACATGCAGCCCTGTGGCGAAAAAAATTACAAAACCATTAACATTCCGACATTTTTTACTAATTGTGGTGTGACCAAGAATTTTTATAGTGAGAGAAGTATCAAACCTGCCATTTTTCCTAAGAAAGGGAAACCTCATGATTCTGACACTGAACCCGTTTAAAACTATTTCTTACCTGAACTGATTCAAGTGACACTAACCTTAGTCTGAAATAATATTTGCATCAAGAGGACGCTTCCCGGAACATTGGATGAAACCAAAATCTGCAGAGCTGGGATCCGCTTCATCAAGAGAAAGACAGATTAAAGTGTGTGGGTGTCCTAAAGTTTGCGCCAGACGGCGAACACCAGCAAGATTTTAGGTAAGAAAAGTGAGACAGGGGCCCCTGCTGAAAGAACAGAGTGAAAGCAGAACGAGTGATTCTTTTTCCATTTTTTATATTCAGGCACCCATTTTGTAATTTCATTTATGCAAAGATTGTTGCAAATGACATTTTCCTTCTTAGGATAGATTAGGGTATCAATTCTGTTCTTAAACTATAGAGGAGAAATCATAGAACATAGCGTATATATCTGTGACTCTTTGGGGCTATCATTTTTCTTCTAATGAGATCGTGGGCTTTACAAAGAGGGGAGAGATTACACCTATGGGTCTATTATACTGGTAGTAATTCATTACCTTATATGTATTTTCTATGCTTGATAGTAACATTTATGTGTTGTGGTAAATTTTCCTTATGTTAATAAATTTACATAAACTTTATTCAAGCGTGTCGGTCAGCTCGTTCCAACATATCTATATTCCATTGTTATAGTTTTTTCACGTCTGTGCGTCTAACTGTCGTCACTTATGTGTGTGTGTATGTGAGTGGAGATATATATATATTTTAATATATATTATAATAGACTGTCTTACTCCTCCAGATCTGTTGTAGAAGATAGGCTGAAAGAGAGAAGATTCTCGATTTCAGGGACAGGCTCTATTAATTTCTCCATCTCACTCGTGGAAATCTATTTCTATTATTATATCGGTCCTTCAAAGATTGTCTAATGTTGTCCTCCCAGCGGACTCTGGGTCGTCCTGGGGGTCTGGATCCCTGGCTCTTTGTTTCCCATGCTTGTCTTGGTAGCCGATCTTCTCTCATTCTGCAGACATGCCCAAACCATCTTAGTTGGGACTGTTCTACTTGGGTCTGCAGGGGGTGGGATTTAAGACCTTGCGGACCATGTCTCTTCTTGTTTCTTCAACCACCTTCCTCAGATACCTCATTTCTGAGGTTTGGATCTGGCTTTTGTGGGTTGTAGTCATTGCCCATGACTCGCATCCATGTGTCAAGACTGGGACATAGGTGAAGCGGTATACAGCCATCTTCATTTTCTTACCAACCTCTCTCTTGCTGAGAAATCCTCGATTTATGACCTGAAAAAGTCTCCCAGCTGCTGCTTTTCGAGTGGCCAACTCTTCTTTGATGCCTCCCTTTCGGTCTATAATAGCTCCGAGGTATTTAAAGTGGTCGACCTGCTCCAGGACCTATTCTCCCAGCTTTATCTGATGTCTTCTTTCTTCTCGTGATTTCACCATGAATTTTGTTTTAGAACTGCTTATTACCATCCCTCTCTTCTCCAGCTCTTCCTTCCAGACTTGCAGGTTGGATTGGAGATGTGCCTCTCATTTAGCAATCAGGGCAACATCATCAGCAAATGCCAGCTCTGAAATACAGACCTGTTTCATCTTCCAGTACCCCACTGAATACTTTCTTGTTCTCTCCTTACATGCCTTGATGACATCATACGCGAGGAGTATGAAAAGATAAGGTGACAGGATATCACCTTGCCTTACACCAGTGGTGGTCCTGAACTCTTCTGACTTATGGTTTGCTGTCCTCATATAATTTCTGAAAGACTTGTTGCCGCTATGTATAGCATGAATCAGAGGTGCTGGAATGTTCTTCCTTGCCAAACAGTCCCAAAGTTTGCTCCAGGGGACCCTGTCAAACGCCTTTTCCAGATCTATGAAACAAACATGGATCTCACTCTTATACTCAAGGGCCTTTTCACTCAGCGATCTGAGTGTGAAGATTAGGTTTTGAGTACTTCGGTTAGCTCTGAATCCGCACTGGACCTCATCCAATTGTGGCTCAGTTAGGGGTCGGAGTCTCTGCTCTAGGATTCTAGAGTCTCTATGGTTTCCACATTGTCGATTGTCACCCTTTTTGAAAATTGGTGTTATGATGGCAATCTCCGATTCCTTAGGTATGGTGTTGTTGCACCACGCTGCCTGTAGGACCCTTAAGAGTAATAGGTCGCCTGATGCTCCCATGTACTTAACCATTTCTGGTGTTATACCATCATGCCCTGTTGCTTTGCCTATCTTGATTTTCTCCAGTGCTGCCTTCAGTTCTTCCATCTTTATGTCATCTTCATCACCATTGGTTTCCTCTTCTGTGCTAGTGATTATCATTTCCGATGCTTGACCTTGCTCACCATCAAGGAGTTCTGAGAAACCATTATTATTATTAAATTTTGTTATTTGTAATGTTACAAATTTAACTTCGATTTAATCATTTTAAAGTTACTGCATGTTTGTCTCAGTCAAAGTACTACACACACTCTAAGCAGAGCTATACTAGAATAATAGAATCCCACTGAGTAAATAAGGGGTGGGGGCTTAAACGAGCTGAAAGTAATAAGTGCTTAAATCCTTCACAAAAGCGTCGACAGAATTACAGAGCTAACATACTCAGCTAAAGCAGTATTGTTCTTGCTTATTCTGAATATTTTGTGAAGACCCCATTTGTAATAGAAGTGTCATCACCTTTCTATCTACATCTCAGCCAAGAGTGATCTTGTGCGAAGGTAGATACCTTTGAATCCCATATTAGATACTCTTGAGTTTTGGCCACTGTTGTTCCACTACTGCAAAGCAAGGGAGGCTATACTGACACAGTCAACATGACTAATTGTTGTACTAAGAAAGTCAACGTGACTAATTACTGTACCAAGAAAGTCAACATGACTAATTACTGTACCAAGAAAGTCAACATGACTAACCACTGTACCAAGAAAGTCAACGTGGATCATTGCTGTATCAAGAAAGTCAACATGACTAATTGCTGTACCAAGAAAGTCAACATGACTAATTGCTATACCATGAAGGTCAAAGTGACTTATTATTGTACTAAGAAAGTCAACGTGACTAACTGCTACACAAAGAAAGTCAACATGATAAATTACTGTATCAAGAAAGTCAACATGACTAATTGCTGTACCAAGAAAGTCAACGTGACTAATTGCTGTACCAAGAAAGTCAACCTGATTAATTACTGTACCAAGAAAGTCAACATGACTAATTGTGGTACCACGAAAGCCAACATGACTAATTGCTGTACCAAGAAAGTCAGCATGACTAATTACTGTACCAAGAAAACACGACTAACTGCTGTACCAAGAAGGTCAACAAGACTAATTACTGTACCATGAAAGTCAACATGACAAATTACTGTACCATGAAAGTCAACATGACTAATTGCTGTACCAAGAAAGTCAACGTGACTAATTAGTGTACCAAGAAAGTCTACATGACTAACTACCGCACCAAGAAAGTCAACTTCTCTAATTGCTGTACCAAGAAAGTCAACATGACTAATTAGTGTACTAAGAAAGTCGACTTGAGTAATTGCTGTACCAAAAAAGTCAACATGATTAATTACTGTACCAAGAAAGTCAACATGACTAATTACTGTAACAAAAAAGTCAACATGACTAACTGATGTATCAAGAAAGTCAACTTGACTAATTAATGTACCAAGAAAATCAACAAGATTAATTACTGTACCAAGAAAGTCAACATGACTAATTGCTGTACCAAGAAAATCAACAAGATTAATTACTGTACCAAGAAAGTCAACAAGCAGATATCGACATGGCTACAGAGATGTTATATAAATTACTTGGTAATATCTGGGAAAAGGAAGAGATACCAGCGGAATGGAAGGAAGGATATCTGGTTAAGTTGCCTAAGAAGGGAAATTTACAAGAGTGCACAAATTATAGAGGAATGGTGTTACTTTCGGTGCCAGGGAAAGTATTTGTCAGGATTATCCTTGAGAGATTAAAAGAGTCCATAGACAAGAAACTGAGTGATGAACAAGCGGGTTTTCGACAGGACTGATCCTGTACAGACCAGATAGCCACTTTGAGAATAATAGTTGAACAAAGTCTGGAATGGAATTCACCACTATACATCGGATTTGTGGACTACGAAAAGGCATTTGACAGTGTAGACAGAGAATCACTTTGGAAATTGATGAGGCATTATGGAGTTCCCCTGAAGATCACTAATTTAATAAAGAAAACATATTAAGACATGACATGCAGAGTTCTTCATGAAGGACAGCTTACAGAACCATCTGGGATAAGAACAGGAGTGCGACAAGGATGTTTCTTGTCTCCATTTCTTTTCTTATTAGCAATAGACTGGGTTATGAGAACATCGACAACACACAACAGAAATGGAATCCAGTGGACTCTGACTAAGCAGTTGGATGATCTGAATTTTGCTGATGACTTAGCTCTTCTGTCCCATAACCGTAATCAGATGCAGGACAAATTGAAAACACTCGATGAGAGGTCACAGCAATTGGGTCTGAATATACACAGGGAAAAGACAAAGATAATGAGAGTAAATGCATGTAATGATAACCGGGTTGAACTTGAAGAAGCACCAATACAAGATGTAGAATCGTACACATATCTTGGCTGCGTTGTGGGCAGGGTTGGAGGGACAGACGGTGATATCAAAATAGGAATACAAAGGGCAACAGGGGCTTTCATTGCATTGGGAAATGTATTGAGATCAAGAGAAATCGGATCCAACACGAAAATAAGAATCTTCAACTCAAATGTGAAGTCAGTCCTATTGTATGGCTCTGAGACATAAAGAACAACAAAGACAACTACCAAAAAGCTACAGACTTTCATAAATGGGTGCTTGCGTAGAATAGAGGGATTAAAATGGTATGACAGGGTTACCAACGTGGAACTGATGACAAGAACTAGACAGGTGCCGGTGGAACCGGAGATGGAAAGAAGACGATGGCGATGGATAGGACACACACTGAGGAAACCTGTTGATAGCATTACAAGGCAGTCCTTGTTCTGGAATCCCCAGGGAAAGAGAAGCAGAGGTAGACCAAGAAGCACATGGAGAAGAGAGCTGGAAACAGAGGTGCAAATGATTAGGAGAACGTGGAAAGAACTTCAGATGATGGCACGTGACAAGAGGACTTGGCATGTGTTTGTTGAAGGCTGTGACAGACAACTCAGCCGTCCCTGAATTTGTTAGATGATGGTAAGAACCCTCTCATAACATCGGTACCCCTGAAGTGTTGGATGATATGGTACGACCCTTCGTAACGACCCCTTCGGATAGCATCAGTGCCCCCGAATATTGTGGTAACTTTTCGTCAAACGGGATTTTTTTCACCTGGTGATGCGTGATGCCATATGATGATGGATGGTATCCGCATGTCTGGTTTTGTGTAGTGTGCAGATGTGTTCAGTCAAACAATGTTCATACAAAAATAACAGGGCAATCCACATAGGACGTCAGTAAACTCACGACATATAAAGTCAATGATTCTTGTAACAGCCGTTGACGTTTTTCTTCATTATTTATTGTGGACGCCACAGTGACAAAATGGTTACGCGAATATGTAGGCACATCAAACAGTCATTATCACAGCAACATTCAATACAGCAATAGACGGTAGACAGCATTACAATGATGAGTCAGATGCATGTTATATTTCATAGTGCTGTAAATGTAGTCAGGTGAAAAACTCCATCCTTTTCTATAACAGCCAGGAGATAACCAGATGTATGAGATCAGTTCACTCTCCTTAGTCTGACTTCAGCAAGACAGACACGTCTGCCGAAGTATAAATAATGTCCTCAAAAAATATCCTCTAGATAATAAAGGTTTTCCAAACCTAGTTCATTTAACAAAGTAGCAAGTAATGGTCCTTGGGACATGCATCAACCGATGCAGTACAATACAGCGACATGTGAGCTGGGAAAACATCTCGTGACGACGACTTTCGAAGACAGGCTATGAATCGAAATCGCTCACGACCCAAAATCGATAGAGTTAATGAAAAGTCAATTTACCTTGCCTTCAGGAAATACACAGAAATATCACGCCTCCCGACATGTGGGAAACACTAGAGGTATTATCTCGAATAAACGAAATATCCATTAAGAGGACTACACATCCCTGACAGAACAAAAAATAGCGGAGATCCCCTCTTCAACGAGGCATCTCTTTCGCCATTCAAATCGCTCACTCCACTAGTGGTGGGCGGAAACCGATCGACCAAAAAACAAGACCAGTCATGCGCAGTCCAGCGCAAAAAGACCACAGCTCAAAACTTAACTGCATTCAATACCAACGCGGGAAGACAAATGCTTACCGAGAAAAGTGACTATAAATTTCAAGCAGTTGTTGCCCTTGCGTTATAAAATAGATATTGTAATAAAACGATGTTGCGAGAATTTATCACGCAACATATCACCACCTCCTCCCGATAAAAAAAAAATGTGGAACATATTTTTTTTTTTTTAAATATCAAAGAGCATGCGATAAGCGGCTCAAAACGCACGAATTATGCGCTGATAATTAATTAAATTGCCTAACATGAGGCTAAATATAGAGTGTCTGGTGAGGATATACCTCAACAGAAAAATAAATATGTCTCAAAAAATATTCACATCGGGAGGTGTCACCAACACACATCACGTTAGCATGTAAACACAATATACGTATGCAAGTTACCATAATCATCATTAAACAGCATACTCTAATATTGTCTTTAAAAATGGATGTACAAATCTGATAGGAAAATTTAAATAGTACATTATTTGACATGTAATGACATAAGTACATAGTAAAGTTAAACTACATGACGATCCAGGACATATGCTCTGGTATTCCGAGGGTAAGTACACAATCTAGAACTTGTCATGCTTGATACTAGTAAGGTAAGTCCTCAGCTCAACAATGACATTCTGAGAAAGTACAAGCAATATAATGCTAATTAATAACTAATATGCTTCATAAGGTACAATACATTATTAATAATTGTGGCTGTTTAGTAAACTAACGGCCCTTATATTAACTACTCAGTCCTCCTCTATCATCTTAAAAAACGAACAGAAGAAGATGACAACAAAGCACGATAGTGTGTACATATAAAGTAAGTACAGATGTGCTAATCTATTGTAGAAATATAGGTGTGTTATGACTCTGTAATATATGGAAATATAGGACAGAAGTATTAGTTGGAGTCATGTGGGCATCTAGACAAAATGTCAGCCATCACATTATCCGCACCACGGATAGCTCGTACCGTGAAGTGAAAAGGTTGAAGAGCTATAGCATATCGAGTGGATCTCAAACTCTTCAAATTCTTAGTCTGAATAGCTGTAAGAGCTTTCTGATCAGTCTCTAGAATGAAATGTGCGCCCAGGAGGAATCTTTGTAGCTTTAGAATTGACCAAACCATCGCTAACAACTCACGGTCTAAAACCGAGTAGTTCCTCTCTGCCGCATTTAGTTTTCTAGAAATGTACATAACAGGATGCAGAGTATTTGCATATTCTTGCATCAGTGCTGCTCCAATCCCAGTGGATGAAGCATCACTCCGAAGAACAAAAGTCCTATCAAGAGTAGGTAATCTTAAGATGGGAGGAGAAGAAAATATATTCTTGATTTGGTCTAGTGAAGATTGGCATTCTTCAGACCAACGGACCAGATTAGGCGAACCTTTCTTCAACAATGTTGAGAGAGGTGCCTTGATCGAAGATAAATTTGGAATAAATCTCCCATAAAATTGAATTAAACCTAAGAGACTCCTAACTTGTTTCTTCGTTTTAGGAACAGAGATGTTCAGTATTTTGGAAGTATTGTGGTCTTCTGTCTTCAAGAGACCATGACCAACACGATGACCCAGGAAAGAGATTTCACCAAAACCAACAAAAGCTTTAGAAGGTTTCGCTGTCAAATTATCTCACGTAGAGTGGACAGTAAGTCATATAACCCTAAATAGTGATCTTCCCAGGTATCACTGAAGAGACAGATGTCATCTAAGTATGCGATGACATCCGAACGATGTGACAGAATTCGACGCATCATGTGAACGAAAGTGGCAGGGGCGTTCATGAGACCAAAAGGCATAACATTCCATTGAAATAGACCCCTAGGTGTAGAAAAAGCAGTAAGAGGTTTGGCATGCTCTGCTAAAGGCACTTGCCAATAACCTTTAGACAAGTCAAGTTTAGTGAAGAATCTAGAATTAGAAAGTCTAATCAGTAGATCTTCTAACAAAGGCATCGGTTCAGCATCGAACTTTGTGACCTGATTCAATTTGCGATAATCAACACAAATTCGTATGTTCTTATCCTTCTTCCGGACAATAACCATGGAAGAAGAATATGGTGAAGTCGATGGTTCAATTATATTTAATTGAATCATTTCATCCAATTCCTTTTCCACTTGCGACTGAAAGTGTATAGGAATAGGATAAGGCCTAACCCTAATTGGATTATTGTCGGTAAGAATTATGTCATGTTCTATGACATCTGTGTGTCCAGGAATGTCAGTGAGAACATCCTGAAATGTTTGTAACATCGACGAGACTTGTCGATGTTCGTCACCAGAAAGATTAGGAGAAACAGAAACGTTTTTCCAAGATTCCGTAGAATGTAATGGAACCACTGGAAGGGGAAGATTAACATCAGAGAAGGTAGATTCCTCATCCTGTATGACAGACAGGGATGAATAATGACCGTGAGGTGCAGGAGCATCATCCGTTGCCTGGAAAATAGGCAGCAAATAGTCCGGACGTTCGTGAAATTCCGAAAGCATGTTTATGTGGAAAGTTTTATGCTTTCCATCAATATCGACCACATAGTCAACATCGGAAATCCGAGAGACTATTGCATACGGACCTTTCCATGCAATAAGAAGTCTATTTTCCCTACTGGGGAGTAGGACGAATGCTTTGTCACCTGGACAAAGTTGTCGTAGACATCTATTCTTGTTAGCAAACTGTCTTGCCTTCTCTTTAGCAATTTCTGATGAAGCAGTTGCTAGCTTACATGCCTCAATGATCTTTTGTCTAAGAGCAATGACATACTCATATGAGGATTGAGTTTCATCGCTAATATCATCGGCAGTGCTGAGATCGTGTAATAAAGACATAGGGCCGCGTGGACGCGCGCCAAAGACAAGTTCGAAGGGAGAAAATCCTGTGTGTTCATTAGGGACTTCTCTATAGGCAAAGAGAGCCGCGGGTAAAACCCTGTCCCAATCTTGAGGATGATCTTCAGTTATCTTACCAAGCAAAGTCTTGAGCGTTCTATTCAGACGCTCAACTAACCCATTAGACATAGGATGGTAGATACTACTGAGAGATCGTTCAATATGTAAGGTAGACATTACCTGTGACATAGTGTCAGATATGAGTTGAGTGCCATGGTCTGACAATATTTCTCTGGGGAACCCCAAGCGAGAAAATATCAACCAAAGAGCATCTGCGATATCTGTAGTAGATATGCTCTTAAGAGGAATAGCCTCTGGCCAACGTGTGCACATATCGACACATGTAAGGATAAACTGATGTCCTCTGGCCGACTTGACCTTAAAAGGGCCAATAATATCTATGGCCATTTTCTGGAACGGCCGAATAGGAATGTCAGCAGCCTGGATAGGCGCAGCATGTCGTGGTCCTCTAGATTTGACCTCCTGACATACCTTGCATGATCGGCAGTGTAAATACGAATGTCCTTATTGACAAAAGGCCAAAAGAAAGCCGCAAGGACTCTCGACTTCGTACGGGAAAAACCCATATGTCCAGCACATTGCGAGTCATGAGCATGTTGTAATATTTGCACTCTCATGCTCTTGGGAACAAGAATTTGCGAATGTGCCGACGTAGTCGAATCTTGTACCATACGTACAAGTACGCCGTTTCTCATTGCAATCCAAGATTTTCTATTTGTATCCTGATTCGGATCACCTTTCTTCGCAAGAACGAAGAATTTTTTTAAAGAAGGATCTTCTTCTTGCAATTTTATGAAAGAGTCACGAGTGATTACTAAGTGACTATCTTGGCTATCAACTTCATTATCACTATTCAGTGAAGTTTCGGGTGTTTGTAGAGCTTGTGCTCTTGTAACTACTGCATTTGTAGCTTGCATGTTATTATCTTCCCAAGCAGCAATCTGCTGTGGGGTACACTCCCTAACTCCGTGAATACGACCAATAATAAGGTCCGCAATAGGATTAGGTAAGAGACAAGCATGCACATCTCCAGTAAAGAAAGGAGTGGCAATGCGAATTACAGCAGTAGGATATTTTTTCTAGAGTGCCGCCAAATGTGACACATTTAATAACCCTTCCTGTAGCACAAGATGGATCTACAAGCGATTGTCTAACACCAATAGTGGTGCATCCGGAATCGAAAAGTAGTGAGACCGGAGTATCATTAACAAGACCCTTATGTAGAATTAAAGAACCCCTCCCGTCATGCGCAACAGCAGCAGGAAGAGCGGGAAGTGGGTGACCACAAATCAAAGTAGTTATGGTACCCGGTTCGAATAAAGTACTGCATTGGGGGCATTTGTTTGCTCTCTCAAAGTCAAAAGCAGAACCAGTGACAGCGTCAAAGTTTTTACTATCAACAACATGATTACAGGCTCCCTCAGTTTCCTGTTGTACAGCATTAGCCTGCTGATATCTCTTTTTTTTGTGTTGAGATCTACCCCGACTATTATTACCTCTGAAGTTATCAGAGTTATTATTATCTCTGCAGTTATTATTGTCTCTATTGTAATTGTTATCCTGGTTCGAATTCCAGTTTCCACGATTACTATCATGTTCACATTGATGCGAACATCTATTTGTTTGGTTCTGAGGTCTTCGGCAGGAATAACCTCTATTACCATATCCTCTTTTGAAATGCTTATAATTATTAGGGTGATAGTAACGAGTACTATCAGGTTGTCTCCAATTCTTCGAAGAAGAATCACCATGAAATTGATTTCCATGATTTTGACAGAAATTACCGCTACTCTTTCTATCAAAATTTTGTTGGAATCTACGAGCAAAGTTTTGGCCATACGGAGCTGCCGAAGCAACTGGTAAACCTTCTTTCACCTTAGAGTTACCCATGGTTATGTGTGGGTGCGCAGTTACGTATTGGCAACAGAAATCTTCCATTTCTTTTATTGTTTTAGGTTTACGTTCATGAAGGAAAGCAAGGAAAGACTCATTGACAGACGACATGACTTTGTCTCTAAGTATTAAGTCCATAAGTCCTTCATAAGTTTTTTTCCGTCTTAGATAGTTCAACCCATCGTGAGAAAGTAATGCGTATTCTTGCAATAAACTCGGAGAATTCAACTCCATTTTCAGGTAACATGTTTTTAAATTGTAGACGATAGCCGTCTTCGTTAAGCTGATATTTCTTTAACAAAGCGGCCCTGACAACCTCATAATTGTTCTTGTCAGGTTCATCCACCATATTTAATATACTTAGAGCTTTACCTGTCAGTATCCCTGATAACTGATAAACATATTTTGCTTTGTCTATGTTATGAGCTGTACATGCTTGTTCAAATCTGTCCAGATAGAACATTATGTCATCACTGGAAGGACTAAATGTTGGTAACTTAATCTTAAAAGTATCATTATTAGCCTTACCAGAAGATGAACCCTTGTTTGAATCATTACCATTACTCATGCTCGTCAATTTCAATTTTTCCAACTCTAAAGCTAAGACCTTTTCTTCATGTTCCATTTTTGCTTTCTCTTTCCTCTCATCAGACTCTCTCTGTAATCTTCTTTCCTCAGCCTGAGCCTCTTTTTGAAGTCTTTCATTTTCAGCTTCTTTTTCAAGTCTTTTATTTTCAGCCTCTTTTTCAAGTCTTTTATTTTCAGCCTCTTTTTCAAGTCTTTTATTTTCAGCCTCTTTTTCAAGTCTTTTATTTTCAGCCTCTTTTTCAAGTCTTTTATTCTCAGCCTCTAGCTGTAGCTGGAGTTTTCTCTCCTCAGCTTCTGATTCCCTTTTTTGTTTTTCCATTTCCATTTGGAATCTTTTTTCATCCACCTGCATCTGCAGTTTCTTTTGTTCAGCTTCCATTGCTTTATCATATCGAGCCGTTGCAAATTCTTCTAACTTATCACCAGTCTTCCCAAGCAATTTACCCTGCTCAATAAAGTGCTCAAATGTAGACATGTTGTCTAACATATGAGTCCAAAACCTGAAATAATTAACTAATTTATTTCAAACCTAAGTGTAACAAGTCTTAATTAAGCACTTGTATATTCACATCACATTATATTATCCCAGTCTCTGTGGGAAACAAGTCTCCAATCAAAGAACTTGTATATGAAATATCAGCACTCAATTCTTGATCATAAGTGCACTTCTCATTCAATAGTGCACGACACTATTCATCATTCATTTATCATCAGTGTAGTAGTAACAGTGCATTAGCATAGCCCATTAACTAATTACTATAACTGTAAACAATGACTATGTAAACACATGCAGAATGTAAACATTGAAAATGTAAACAATGCAAACAATGTAAACAATAACAATGTAAACAATAACAAAGATCAGCAACAATACAAAAACGTTCGCAGAAATCAACTAAAAATAAAGCAGAAATTAATGAAATATCACAAAAAATGTGACGATATCTGCGCTATAATTAAACAAAATACATGACACCACAGTGTATAAACAAAAATGTTGTATGAAACTAAATTATAGACAAGAGTAGGCTAACAAATACAAACAAATCAAAACAAAACTAAAGAATGCGAAATAATAACGAAAACAATATTAAAACATGTCATCACAGCTAACATAAATAGCAACAGAAGTCGCTTAGCAAATTCCAGTATCGGAAATTTGCAAACCCTACAGAAAACGCTCACAATAGACGACCTCTATGACGTGGCATAATCTAACGGAGACACCACCCAACCGAGAACCCGCTGAAATATAAACATATAAATATACAAATAACATATAGACATATAACATATAGAATGAGATGATACACAGAAGACTCAGCAGAAGTATAAGGGCACAGTTTACATACAAACAGGCCACTTAACTTATAGGCTTCCAATCGTAGAACAGCAGAAAAACGGATGTCAATCAACGTCCTTAAGAGCGAAGCTCCAACGATGATGGCACATCTGAACTGCTTCCACTGCTAACACGATGGTACAAGAGCTTCTGAAATACTGTGTGTTGAGTTGTTTCGGCACTTGACCTTCTAATCCAAAAGTAAGTTGATGGAAATCGGTACTTGGCCTTCTTCAGAAAACAACCCGTTTCAACCGGCACTTGACCTTCACAAAAACGACAGCACTGGAACCTTGACAGCAGCAACTTGCTTGACTTGCGTAAAAGATAACAGCAGTCCGAGTTATCCGGCAACATGTAACAACGCCGGGTACTGTCAAATTCTTGTTTCCGTCAAAAAGTTGAAATTTTGACTTTTACCGGGCAACGCCGAGTACTTTGAAAATTTTGAAGATGTTGACTGTATTGAAGAATGTTAATTTCTTGAAGGATGCTGATGAATTCTTGTTGAAAATGAAGTGGGTAAGGGACCCCGTGTTTGCTGGTACCAGAATCAAACCAGCTTATGGCCACCAAATGATGCGTGATGCCATATGATGATGGATGGTATCCGCATGTCTGGTTTTGTGTAGTGTGCAGATGTGTTCAGTCAAACAATGTTCATACAAAAATAACAGGGCAATCCACATAGGACGTCAGTAAACTCACGACGTATAAAGTCAATGATTCTTGTAACAGCCGTTGACGTTTTTCTTCATTATTTATTGTGGACGCCACAGTGACAAAATGGTTACGCGAATATGTAGGCACATCAAACAGTCATTATCACAGCAACATTCAATACAGCAATAGACGGTAGACAGCATTACAATGATGAGTCAGATGCATGTTATATTTCATAGTGCTGTAAATGTAGTCAGGTGAAAAACTCCATCCTTTTCTATAACAGCCAGGAGATAACCAGATGTATGAGATCAGTTCACTCTCCTTAGTCTGACTTCAGCAAGACAGACACGTCTGCCGAAGTATAAATAATGTCCTCAAAAAATATCCTCTAGATAATAAAGGTTTTCCAAACCTAGTTCATTTAACAAAGTAGCAAGTAATGGTCCTTGGGACATGCATCAACCGATGCAGTACAATACAGCGACATGTGAGCTGGGAAAACATCTCGTGACGACGACTTTCGAAGACAGGCTATGAATCGAAATCGCTCACGACCCAAAATCGATAGAGTTAATGAAAAGTCAATTTACCTTGCCTTCAGGAAATACACAGAAATATCACGCCTCCCGACATGTGGGAAACACTAGAGGTATTATCTCGAATAAACGAAATATCCATTAAGAGGACTACACATCCCTGACAGAACAAAAAATAGCGGAGATCCCCTCTTCAACGAGGCATCTCTTTCGCCATTCAAATCGCTCACTCCACTAGTGGTGGGCGGAAACCGCTCGACCAAAAAACAAGACCAGTCATGCGCAGTCCAGCGCAAAAAGACCACAGCTCAAAACTTAACTGCATTCAATACCAACGCGGGAAGAAAAATGCTTACCGAGAAAAGTGACTATAAATTTCAAGCAGTTGTTGCCCTTGCGTTATAAAATAGATATTGTAATAAAACGATGTTGCGAGAATTTATCACGCAACACCTGGACTCATTATCTATGTAACCTTTCCACGCAGATGGTCAACACGTTTGCTGATTAATAAGTGGACAGTTTATCTGCCGTTCATTCTGGTCATCGCATTGATTTAAGGAGAGGTTAAATCACGCCCACGGATATCTCTTGAGCAATCATATGCAGTTATTTTCATTAACTTGGCCAGTGGGGGGCGTTGCCAGCATCAAACGATAGTAGCGACCACGATCAAAGATACGGGGGGATCTCAGGAAAGACTAGCGGCACGCTATAAAAAGGCAGTAGTGGTCCCTGAAACGAACGACGCAAGTTTCCTGCCGGTATTTCGCATCTCGGTGTTAACCACAGAACCGATCGCAGTGGGAGTGAACGAGAAAGCCGACGCGGACGCAACGAGCGGAGATACGGAAGACCAGGGCGGCATTTCTCTTTAGTCTGCCGGTCAGATCCCCGAAAGTCTCATGAGATCTAAAAAGGTGTCAAAATTTAACATGTCCCACTCATCTTACATTCCATTTTAGATATATACAGACCTTGAAGAAATGCATTTTATCACTCGTTGGCCAGATCTTGACAGAAGCACTAGCTATATTTGAAATCGTTTTAGATTTTCCCCTGGATTTTTATATATATTTGCAGTGAATTCTATTCTGTGCAAAACGGTAAAATATAATTGTGTAAAGTGATTAGTGGTCTAGTTCATCCATTCTATATCACTGGATTTTGTGTTAAATGGTTAAAACACACATCTATATATATATGACTTAACTCAATTAGTTATAAATTCCTTCGCGACTTTTAAAAGTTAATTTAAGCATTTAAGCATCTATTATCTTTTGAAATAATATAATAGATATATCATTACATTTACAACTGGAACTATTGAGATGGTTTAATTTAATAGATTTAAATTAAACTCGCGAAGTGTCTTCTTAAATATATAATTAAATACGCGAGTGTATATTATAGTCTTAACGACCCCTGTGTTGAATTGTGTCAGTGCCATCCCATAGACTCCTTTTTATATAATAAAACACAAGAACTTTTAGGCTTCAAGACCGGCGATAAGTGGGAATATTTGCTACGAGCAAACCTCGCTACATCTGGGGCGGGACATCGAAGTACCAGACGTTTTCATATGTCAAGAGTGTAATTGCTGTTTATATAATTCTATGGATTGTCTGATGCTGAAATCGGTAAGTGTGTGTGAGTATATGAGTGCGGGCCCTCACGCGCGTGCATGAATGACAGGAGATTTAATTTTTGAAAAACCATATGTTAACTTGCCTACCGGGTAATACATTTTTTGTATACCCTGCATTGTTCCTTTAAGTGGGATATTTTGTTAACTCTGCTTAAACACCCCCCTTTTCATTTGCTTAGTAAAGGGAAGAACAATTGGGAATAAAAGGATTTTTGTCTACCACCCATACCTAATATTGTAACACCTCTTTCAGAGTAATTAAATTCACTGTTGGGTTACATTACCTATGTTCCTGATAACTATTTATCTTTGGACTGGGTTTATCTTTGTCTAATACAAGCGGGAAGGGCTTAGTCGATACCAATCTTCTTCACCCCCCACCTTGTTATTTGTATTTTCTGTACTTATGATATTTTTCCTGAAACACTTGATATTTGTTTGTGATTTGATTTTTAAGGTTAATAAACAGCCTAAACTTATTTAGTACTGTGTTGGAATACCCAAAGCCCAAAATTTCCCCTATCTGTTTAATATAGTTTGTATTTACGTGCGTCTGTGTGTTTGAAGCACCAAATCGGTGTGAGCGCAGGGGCGTGTCTGGAAACTGGCAAATAATTGTTTGACCAGGAGAGTGAAGAAAAGATTGAGAGGAACGATTTGTCGTAAATAAGTCTGTCCTTACTCTCCCCAGCACTCTGTGAAGCAACTATTTACTCTCTACATTTTATATCACTGAGCTTTTCACCACCATTCTCCACTCTAAACAGGACCACTATTTCTAAGACTATTTCTCTCAAAATAAATTTACGACAAAGGCCTATGCTCCTTTGGGAGCGGAGGTTTATGAATGAAGAAAGTCAACATGACTAATTGCTGTACCACGATAGCCAACATGACTAATTGATGTACCAAAAAAGTCAGCATGACTTATGACTGTACCAAAAAAGTCAACATGACTAACTGCTGTACCAAGAAAGTCAACATGACTAATTCCTGTATCAAGAAAGTCAACATGACTAATTACTGTACCAAGAAAGTCAACGTGACTAATTGCTGTATCAAGAAAGTCAACGTGACTTATTGCTGTACCAAGAAAGTCATTATGACTCATTGCAGTAAATGAAGAAACACGACTATGTGTTTTAATCAGCTATAATGCCATATTCAAATAATGCGAAGAAACTCGTGAACGAAACCAACATAAACATATTTTAGTTCTGTAACAAACATAATTGTGTTTTAGTTCTGTAACAAACATAAATGTGTTTTAGTTCTGTAACAAACCTAAATGTGTTTTGGTTCTGTAACAAACATAAACGGTTTTTAGTTCTGTAATAAACATTAATGTGTTTTAGTTCGGAAACAAACATAAATGTGTTTTAATTATGTAACAACATAACAAATATAAATGTGTTTTAGTTCTGTAACAAACATAAATGTAACAAATATAAATGTGTTTTAGTTATGTAACAAACATACATGTAACACACATAAATGTAACAAACATAAATGTGTTTTAGTTCTGTGACAAACATAACTGTGTTTTAGTTCTGTAACCCACATAAATGTAACAAATATAAATGTGTTTTAGCTCTGTAACAAACATTAATATAACAAATATAAATGTGCTTTCGTTCTGAAACAAACATATAATTGTGTTTTAGTTCTGTAACAAACATTAATGTAACAAACATTAAAGGGTTTAAGTTCTGAAACAAACATAAATGTAAAAAACATAAATGTGTTTTAGTTCTGTACCACTCATTAATGTAACAAACACAAATGTAAAAAACATAAATGTGTTTTAGTTCTGAAACAAACAAAATTTTAACAATCATAAATGTGTTTTATTTCTGTAACAAACATTAACGTAACAAACATTAATGTAGCAAACTTAAATGTGATTTAGTTTTGTAACAAACATTAATGTAACAAACAATAATGTGGTTTAGTTCTGTAACCATCATTAATGTAACAAACATAAATGTGTTTTAGTTCTGTAACAAACATTAATGTAACAAACATAAATATGTTTTAGTTCTGTAACAAACATTAATGTAAGAAACATAAATGTAACACACATAAATGTGTTTTAGTTCTGTAACAAACATTAATGTAACACATAAATTTAACAAACATAAATTTGTTTTTGTTCTGTAACAAACATTAATGTACTTACTTACTTAGTCGTTCCTCTTCTACCGTGAGGTGTAGAGGTTTGGAAGAGAGAGCGCCAGACTATCCTATCGGCTGTCTTTTTCCTGGCCTGGTTCCATTCTAGTCCTCGGTCCTTCAAAGATTGTCTAATATTGTCCTCCCAGCGGACTCTGGGTCGTCCTGGAGGTCTGGATCCCTGGCTCTTTGTTTCCCATGCTTGTCGTGGTAGCCGATCTTCTCCCATTCTGCAGACATGGCCAAACCATCTTAGTTGGGACTGTTCTATTTGGGTCTGCAGCGGGTGGAATTTTAGGCCTTGACGTATCGTCTGGTTGCGGACCATGTCTCTTCTTGTTACTTCAACCACCTTCCTCAGATACCTCATTTCTGAGGTTTGAATCTGGCTCCCGTGGGTTGTAGTCACTGCCCATGACTCGCATCCATATGTCAAGACCGGGACATAGGTGGAGCGGTATACAGCCATCTTCGTTTTCTTACCAACCTCTTTCTTGCTGAGGAATCCTCGATTTATGGCCTGATAAAGTCTCCCAGCCGCTGCTTTTCGAGTGGCCAACTCTTCTCTGACGCCTCCCCCCCGGTCCATAACAGCTCCGAGATATTTAAAGTGGTCGACCTGCTCCAGGACCTGCTCTCCCAACTTAATCTGATGTTTTCTTTCTTCTCGTGATATCACCATGGATTTTGTCCTAGAGCCGCCCATGACCACCCCTCTCCTCTCCAGCTCCTCCCTCCAGACTTGCAGGTTGGATTGGAGATGTGTCTCTGATTTAGCAAACATTAATGTAACAAACATAAATTTAACACACATATAAATGCACACACACTAACAATACTGAATTTATATCATTTTATTGCTTGTCTGTCTGATTGAGTACCCTTTTCAACAGATGTTTTGCCCTATCGTCAACGTGACTATGTGTCCAATTGTCAGGCTTCTAACTGATCTGGCTGCATCGAAAGCATATCAAAACTTTTGGAAGACCCCTTTGTAAACCAGATAACGTTGTTAAATTCAGTTGAGTAAAGTAATAATAAATTCGGCTACTCTTTATTGATGTGAGTGCAGAAATGTAAGAACAAAAAGACAAAACGAACACAGGGAAGGATTTCTTGTTTTTAAATTTATCAGAGAGGAAGAATTTTTTCTGTAAAAGAAGACTGTTCACTTATGAAGAAAAAAAAAAATGAGGCAAAGCTTAAATGGAATCACGCGCTGGCCTTGGTGTCGGTTCAGCTGTTCCAGTAATGAGAATTTTTCTTTGTTTGGCTCGCCCTATTTTTAAATATAGGTAATCATGAGGTTCGGCAACAATTTTCAGACTTGCCTCATAAAGACAACTAATAACTGTTGTCAGAAATGATATACTAGGCGAACAAACAAACAAACAAAGGAACAAAAATACTGCACTTCAATCATCAAAATTTTCTATTATGCTCCTTCACGGAGCATGGAACCACCATTACAGCTGGTCTCCTTGTATGACGCCTGCACCACGCAGTCACGTGTTCTTGTAGAGGTGGTGTCTGTGACAATTTGTTTTACACGATGAGGTGCCTCACGCAAAACCTCGTAGTAATCGCCTTGACCGACATGCACGAGCTTGCAGTAGATATATTCTTTCTTTGCCTCTTCACAGAGCCCCTGGAAATACAGGGGGGCCCTTCAGTAGGGCACTAATAAAACCAATCAAGAAACGAGTTTAGAATTAGAACAACTAAAGCAGGTTTTATCATTGACCTTGACGCGTGGCCCTACAAACAAAAAGTGTTTAGTTCTACAGGATACTTGAAAAGTTACTTCCTATCTTTAAAGTTGTCTATCCTGACTTGTATCCACTGGATATACACAAAACCCCATGTCAAAACAATGAGCATTAATTGCCATTTGACAAAATAGTATCTTGTTTTTTTTTAATTTAACGAAACACACTAGGTACAAATAAAATCTAAAAATGGCTAATAAACTGACATTACAAGAGACAGTCACCAACCAAGATCTGCTTACTCGTAGCAAGCAAGAGGACATGCATACCATCATAGCTGGCAGACGCTGGAGCTGGGTTGGTCATGTCCTCAGAAGAGACCCCGATGCCATCACAAGAACAGCTATGCTGTGGACCCCTGAAGGAAAGCGAAAGAGAGGCCGACTGTTGCGTGATAAATTCTCGCAACATCGTTTTATTTCAATATCTGTTTTATAACGCAAGGGCAACAACTGCTTGGAATTTATAGTCACTTTTCTCGGTAAGCATTTGTCTTCTCGCGTTGGTATCGAATGCAGTTAAGTTTGAGCTGTGGTCGTTTTGCGCTGGACTGCGCATGACTTGTCTTGCTTCTTTGTCGATCGGTTTCCGCCCACCACTAGTGGGAGTGAGCGATTTGGAATGGCGAAAGAGATGCCTCGTTGAAGAGGGGATCTCCGCTATTTTTGTTCTGTCAGGGATGTGTAGTCCTCTTAATGGATATTTCGTTTATTCGAGATAATACCTCTAGTGTTTCCCACATGTCGGGAGGCGTGATATTTCTGTGTATTTCATGAAAGCAAGGTAAATTGACTCTTTCATTAACTCTATTGATTTTGGGTCGTGAGCGATTTCGATTCATAGCCTGTCTGCGAAAGTCGTCGTCACGAGATGTTTTCCTAGCTCACATGTCGCTGCATTGTACTGCATCGGTTGATGCAGGTACCAAGGACCATTACTTGCTACTCTGTTAAATGAACTAGGTTTGGAAAACCTTTATTATCTAGAGGATATTTTTGAGGACATTATTTATACTTCGGCAGACGTGTCTGTCTTGCTGAAGTCAAACTAAGGAGAGTGAACTGATCTCATACATCTGGTTATCTCCTGGCTGTTATAGAAAAGGATGGAGTTGTTCACCTGACTACATTTACAGCACTTTGAAATATAACATGCATCTGACTCATCATTGTAATGCTGTCTACCGTTTATTGCTGTATTGAATGTTGCTGTGATAATGACTGTTTGATGTGCCTACACATTTGCGTAACCATTTTGTCACTGTGGCGTCCACAATAAATAATGAAGAAAAACGTCAACGGCTGTTTCAAGACTCATTGACTTTATACGTCGTGAGTTTACTGACGTCCTATGTGGATTGCCCTGTTATTGTTGCATGAACATTGTTTTGACTGAACACATCTACACACTACACAAAACCAGACATGCGGATGCCATCCATCATCATATGGCATCACGCATCACCGACCAAAAACAACTTGGCGGAGGACTGTGGAGGCTGAGATGCAAAGAATGAACCAGAGTTGGGGCACTGTACGAAGGATGGCCACCGACCGTGCAAAGTGGAATCAATTTGTTGTTGCCCTACAAGACGCCACTAGGCGTGATGGCCACTGATTACTTTGACGGTCGGCGGCTAAGGATCGAAGAACAAGAGACACAAAAAATTGCTGCCCGCTATGAAACCATATGTAGAACAGACTGCATCTCGCGTTGGGTTGTAATGTTAATTGACACGGCATGTTATGTAATACATTTGATGTCTTTATTGTGCAGATCGTTTCATATAAATTTGTTGAATATGAGCGAAGTAACAATTTACAAATAGAAAGCGACTGTTCAATAACCTTGTGTAAGTAGCAGTGGTACCTAGTGAAGCTTTCGTTTGCAAATGTCCCCCTTTCCCCCCCCCCCCCCCCCCCAGCAAATAAACACGATATTAAAGGCCATTATTTAACCCTTACTTACTGTAGTCAACCGTCTGGAGCTAGGGGAGGCAAAGGCAGGGAGGAAGAGAACTTGTCCCCTCATCTCATAAAGATGGAAATTGTACAGTTAAATCTCTAACACTTCACTCCGCGATGGCAGTATGTCATCATCATCATTCTCATTATCATCATTTGTGTTTGCGCGCCTTACGGAGCACGAAACCCCCGTTGTAGCTAGTCCCCTTACAGGAAGCCTGTACCAAACAGTCACACGCTCTTGCACCGGTGGTGTCCGTAGCAATATGTTTTATATGATTAATCCGCAAGCCCCACGCGCAACCTTACTGTGGTCGCCTTGTACGACATGCTTGAGGGCGTAGTATTCCTATTATTTCTTGACCACCCTTTTTATAACAGTGGCCACGGGCTTGTTGAGTGTTTGCTGTTCATGCTAGCACCGAGGCATGCTTCACACCAACTCTAACAAGGTGTATTGTTTCCTTTAGATCTCAAATGTCCAGTTCTCCTTATGTTTCATGTGGCTTAACATCGATGGACAATGCCAACTAGTAAGTCTGAAATTAAAATAAAAATATTCCTTTTTTTATGTTAAACCTGTGGATTGTTCGCAGTGTTACCAACAGGCTTCATTTATATATTTTGTTTATTTGTGTTTCTTCTTTTCCATTTCACCTTACACTTGTATTTGAATCACAGAATCTGTCAGTGTATATGCATCTATCTCTCTGGCATCGTTCTATCTATCTCTAAATCTACCTGTTTTCATCAAACATTACGACGTCCCAAATCTTTGATTTCTGATAATATCAAACTCCTCGTATCTTTACCCTAGTTCATCAATAAATCCGCACGTAGGATGATACACATACAAACATAGTTCAGAGGAATAGCTCAGCCCAGAGCACACTATTAAGGTGATTGCCTATTAACGCCTCATCGATGCAACAGTGCAAATAATCTCAAACAAAACAAACGAAACTCAACATTTCATTAACTCATCTATGAGGAACAATTTCCACTACAGAGGTATTTCATCACGTGGTAAACTCAATCTTCAATTTGCAACTCTGTTTTCTTCTCCAGCTAATTATTACTGCTTAATCAGATTTTGAGTACGCAGTTCTTTTCCCGCCTCGCCGTTTTTTTTTTTTTTTTGGTTTTTGTTTTAAGTTTTTATCGACACAAATGTCAAACACGAACTAACATCCGAATGTGTAAATAAAATAGGTTATGGTTATTTTGGGGGTTTATGTGTGAGTTGATGTGAGATAATGTGAGTTGGTGTGAGTTTATTTGAGTTAATATGAATTGATGTGAGGTTTTTTGAGTTAATGTGGGTTAAGAATTATAGTGCGGGAGACAAAGAAAGACAGGAAGCTGAAAAATACCGTATTCTCATTGTCAGTTGAACATAATTAGAAGAGATGGTACGGAGTTCGTGCACTGTGCTGAGATCCTCCTTGTGTGATCTAAGGGAAGAGATCGGAGCACTGGTGGAGTTTTCTAGTGCAACGAAGTTAATCTTTAATAAAACATATTTTAAAAAATATTTTAAACACAGGATTTTAATGCACTAAAGAGCCACAAATAATTTTTCAAGGAGTTTATAGCTTGCAGTCAAAAAATGTAACATCAAATTGACAAAAAGCGTGGGGCGCTTATCACATATTTTATCCATAAGTGTGTAATGAAGTATAAAGCAGAAGCTAATTTCATGAAGAATCAGCACCCCAGGCTTTTTGTCAATTTGATGTAACATTTTTTGACTGCAAGCTATAAACTACTTGAAAAATTATTTGTGGCTTTTTAGTGCATTAAAAGCTTGTGTTTAAAATATTTTTTTAATATTTTTTATTTTCTTCTATTTAGTGTTATTTTTTTTTAATGTAAGTCAAATGTAATCGATCCGCTAATGACATTATCAGTTTGCGATAAACGAGTCCAGAGCACAGGAGGCGGATTTCATTATTCAGTATATTACACGGACAGTTAATATTTTTAAAATATTTTTTTATTAAATTTTGATAAGAGTTGTAAATTACATTTTTTTTAAATGTAATTGTCAGTCGTGTGTATGTCTGTGCACGCGCGTGCGATAGTGTGTGTGTGTGTGTGTGTGTGTGTGTGTGTGCGTGCGTGCGTGCGTGTGTGTGTGTGTGTGTGTGTGCGTGTGTGTGTGTGTAAGGGTGGGGGGGGGGGAAGAAGTTTCAATATTTCTCTCAAGAGAGAAAATCTTGTTAGAAAGAATACACCTAGATTATTTGCAGTTATCACCCATTTCACTGATGATACAATACAAACAAAGAATATTAATATTCATTTTAATTTTATTCATTTTATTATGTTTACGACTGATTATTGTATTGTCATGGGGAATACACAACTACGCCATGTTTCAGAGCTATTGCTCACCTGGAAATGATTGAAAAATCTATTGCAAGTTTTGAAGGTGACAAGAGAGGGACATGCGTTGCAAGTTAAAGAAAAGCCTGTAAAAACCAAACCACACCGATTAGAAGAGAAACGTATGAACATGCATTCATTCTAAACAGTATTTTAACAGATTTTAAAAAGTATTAAGAGATAGAACAATACTAGAGATAATGATATACTCTATGAAAGTCGTTTAGTTTAATAAGAATAAAAAGAAAAGTTACTGCCTGGCTGAAAATGACGAAGCGGAGGATTTAGAAAAAAGTATGAAAACCCTAGCGGGCAAAAGATTAGAAAAGTTGGTCGAAGGGGATCTGAGAAATAAACGACTCAGCAGAAGTGAATCAAGAAGAATATATAAGATTGCGAAACTAAACACAGGCGCGGTCGCTTAGCTAATCAATATACATAAAATCCCAGCTTTTTCTGTTAGTAACGCGAAGGGATGCAACTTTGGTTGAAAGACACTAATTGTATTGTTTTACCTTATATGTACTCTCCTGAAAATACTAACACTTACCAAAGAAGAATGCGCAAAGGACGGTGTGCACAAAAATATATTTATAGAATGTGTGATCCCGTATTCACACATTGAGATCCTCGCTGCTGCTACGTAGTTCGTGTACTGTTGTGATGCACAGTGGTTTTTTTAAAAAAATACTTTTGAATAAGTAAATTTGCCATTAGGTATTGGTGCTTTTGAATGTAATTCCCGTCTTACGACGGGCTTTTACACTTGTTTATTATTGATTAATATTACAAATTCTACTTTCTTCTTATTTTTCCTTTTTGCGCTTCTTACGGTGCAGAGCCATCGATGCTGCTGGTGCCCTTGCAAGAAGCCTGCACTTATCATTCACATGCTCTTGCAGCAACGGTTTATGTGGCACTTTGTTTTACATGATGAAATTGCCAGCACCAAGCACAACCTCATGTTTGTCGCCCTTTTATCACAAAGAGCTAACGCTCAGTGACGGTGGATCAAAGACAAGACGCCTTGTACATAGTACTATATTTTTATTCGTCCCTTCTGTGATCCCTAGGACAAAGCAAACATTTTAGCGGGAAATACAAACAGTGGTAAGCAGACGATGTATTGCAGCTGTAGGTAACCCAGGAGCTATATTATCTACTTTAGAAACACTTTGATTTCTAAAGATTTATTTTGATAAAATGATGGATGTTTTCAGCTTCAGTGTATTCGGAATTCGGATAAGTGCAGCCTACGTGTACCCTATTTCTGCTGAACGATCTGTTTTGTTTTTTTTTTTTTTTTTTTAATTCCATCGACAGAAAGGTGGAATATTCATGTTAAATTATATGTTACCTAATGATAAAGTCACTTCCAAAAATAGATTGTGTTTATATCTTATGCATTCACGAGTAAAATGAATGTCAGTATGTTAGCTCGTGATATTTTAGTGGGAACGTGGAAAAAGTAAATTTAATCTTGGAGATACCGAGCTTTTAAATGCGGCCAAGAGAGGGTTAGTCCGAAATTTCTTAGCTTAAAAACTCTTGTTTTTCCCGTCTGCACCACTTAAAGATCCACCAAATTATCCTCTTGTGATTTATTGGAAGATCGCGATCGACCAGTAGCAAACCCCTAATGCTTTGCGTGAAATCTTATGAATTCTTAAAATCGCTTTCGTAAACCGGTGTTTAAAACCAGACAACACCAATGGATATGTTTGTAAAACTCGGTCTGGAAATTAAGCCGCTGTCCTCAAGTAAAATGCTCGATTTCTTATTAGGTCTTATCACATTTAAATTTTTTAAATTGGTCAGTACATTGCCCCAAAGGATAGACAAAGGGCGACACATTCAAAGAGAACGAAATAATCCATCTTTATTTTTAAAATTGATCAAAATTAGTCCAGTAGTTTCTGAATTGTTTACTGCAGTCAATGCTTGTTGTTTGTCCCAGACAGATGACACTTTTTGAAGTTCGACTGATGTAATTTGTTTTACAATCACAAGCTAATATACAGAAAAGATTGTGTTTTTTATGTGAATTGGTGACTGCTTGGTATTTGAAATATTTGTTCAGAACCACGCCGCAATGATTGGATGTAAAGGTCAAGGATTTAACTCCGTACACGATTGCTACTTTAGACAAAGCATGTTTTGTAAATTAGCCGCGATTTCTGAGTATCAGAACACAATAGGCTATGTTTGAATGTTATATACGTAACACCGATTTTAATGAAAACATTGCCAAAGAGAACGCTGGACGAGATCAAAACAAGTTAAAAATTAAAAAAATTTTTAAAGCCGAAATTTCAGGGGAAATGATTTTATCTCTTGAGAATTTTTAGATATTATAAATGAAGTATGGAGAAAGAACAACACCACAACAATAAAGTATATTGTAAAGTTACGAAGAAAGTGGCAACTGGCAAGTATCACAAAGAACATGATGAGAAAGACTTAAATTTTTCAGAGAAGAAGCGGGTTCAGGCCGAAACGACTGATTGATAATTTCACACTTTTACAATCAGTGGAAACAAGCCACTAATATACAGATAAAGATTGTGGAAGATACTTACAATCTATGGTTTTCCAACAAAATGTGAATTGGTGACTGCAAGATGTTGTTAGAACAAATAAAGGGAATACAGAATGGGTAGCTATTGATTGGGTTGAAATATTACCCACAATGAACAATTGGGTATAAAATCAAAGAAAATTCCTGGGGGACCGCCGCAGAATGACAATCCCAAGTAAAAGTGTCATCTCTCGGATTTAAATGCCTCTAAAAACTCCGAACTTTTTCTAACGACCTTTGCTACGGGAAAAACTTAGAAACAGAGAGTAAAAACATGGTGACCGACAAGAGAAATCCATATGAATTTTTGTAATATTAACATTTGGGCATGCTTGTTGTTTAATTTGTCTGTGAGAGTTGGAAAATAACAAAATTTGCGGTTCTGCTTCTTGAGTATCAGAGTTGTTCAATGTCCTAAAGCGACACAGACTAATCGAATACATTCGAGAACAAATGTCTTAGAAAACTCATGAACATCAGTTGGAAAGAATTCAATTCGGACTAATCGAAAATAGGCAGAAATTGTCTTTATAGGTATATGTATGTTACGAATGCACTACAGGCGCTCACTTGGGTTCCTGAGGGTAAGCGGAAAAAAGGAAGGTATGTGCAAGAGCTAAGAGGAGTGGCGTCACAACGAACAACCTGGAGAGCACTGGTTTCTGCCTTATGCGCCGTGTTTGGCGCTTATTTATATTATTATTATTATTATATATATATATATATATATATATATATATATATATATATATATATATATATATATATATATATATATATATATATATATATATATATATACAGGGCTGGATTAACCATTAAGCAAAATAAGCACGTGCTTAGGGCACTAAGAAAAGGGGGGCACCACAGAGTTTTTTTCCCCTAGCTACCATGCCCTTAACTCTTTCACTGCCACATTCGACTTTAGTCGAATATTTTGTAATTGCCCTTATCTTCCGTGTTTCCCTTGTTATAAGTAAATAATTTGCTTATATTGCTCACTCTATTTGGCGTTAAATAAAATTTAAAAAAAAAGTTTTATTTAATATAGAAAGTCTGGCCTGGAAGAAAACTGAATTTTTCAATCTCTTATTTGACCTTCAGCTCTTATTGAGTCTTAATTAATGTCTTATCAGTTGAGCAATGGAAGGTCGAGGGGTTGGGCTGTGCTTAGGATATCAGTTAGCCTCAATCCGGCCCTGGGTGTCGAGTTCGATTACGGCATCGAAACGCCACAGTCTACCCAGCTGTAAATGAGTACCTAACTTTGTTCTTCAGTTAGGAAAGGAAAAGGCAGCGAAGAAGGGAACTGTTCACCCTGCCTCTCAATGCTGGACCTTGTATAGTGACGTCTCTAACACTTTACTCCCCTACGACAGTATCTGCAATGGGACTACCTTTAAATAGAATCGAAACTTCGGACGAAATTTTTGCTAACAAACAAAAACATGCAATCTCATCTTCCATCATCAATGTAAGTACACATTGGAGTTTAGTTTTACCAACTATTTTGACGTTTTTTTAAATTAATATTTATGTTATGTCTGTGATGATTTTCTTGTAATTTCCTCGGCAGCTTGAAGATTTATGTCTTTGTGCGTGAACGCTGTCTGTGCGAAATATACACTTGTCAACAAAGTATGGAAAGACGGGTTAATAGTAAAACTGCAAAGAAACGGAATCAAGGGTAATATGAGAAAATCGATCCAGTCGTTCCTACACAATCGGAAAGCAAGAGTCACTATGGAAGGCCACAACAGCAAGAAAATCCTCCTAAAACATGGAGTTCCTCAAGGCTCAGTATTGTCTCCCACCTTGTTCCTTGTGTTCATCAATGACCTCATCCACGATCTGCTACAAGGTGTGAGAGCTGCTCTATACGCAGACGACTTGGTGGTGTGGTGTGTAGAAGAACATCTAACTATCGCTAATAAGCGAATACAAAGGGCAGCAGACAACATAGCAGCATGGGCAGAGAAATGGATGGTGCAGATCAACGCTGAAAAATCCTCAACACTTTTCACGCTCTCAAACAAAGACAAAGCAGGAGAGATACGACTTGGAAATATACATGTCCAAACAGACGAGGAACCGGTGTACTTGGGCATTACATTAGATAAGAGAATGACATGGATGCCCCCACATCGAGAGAACAGAGGCCAAAGCAAGAAGAAAACTTGCCATACTGAGGCAAATAGCTAGATCAAGTTGGGGAGCTAATGAAACAACACTAAAGAAAGTTTTTACAGGTGCAATAAGACCAATATTAGAGTACGGATCAGCAGCATGGTCTACAGCAGTCAAATCACACCTACAAGCCTTGGATAAGGTACAAAATCAAGCGCTTCGGTTGATCACGGGGGCCATGAAGACCACACCAATAAACAAAATGGAAAAAATCACAGGCATTCCACCTTTATTCTACAGACGAGACACTAAGACCCTGATCCAAGCAGAAAAGTACAAGAACATGCCAGCACATCCAATGAAAACTAGATTTAGAGATTTAGCCAGTGGGAGGTTGAAGAGAAGCAGTTTTGTGCATCGGTCCAAAAAACTAATTAGAACATACAAGGATGAACTACCAGACATCACTAAAGAAATAATTCCCATACTCCTCCCAACCCCATGGGAACAACATCAAAATTTCAACATTAAAACCTCCATAACTACCACCTGCCCCATGGGAGAGCTGAATACTCTCCAAAGGAAAACAGCAGCATGTGACATGATTGAAGAACTATACCCCAGAGAAGCATGGATCCAAGTATATACTGATGGATCTGCAACCAGAGCAGTGAAGAACGGAGGCGCAGGAGTTTATGTGGTCTATCCAGACAAAGAAAACGAATCCATCTGTTCACCTACTGGAATATTCTGTTCAAACTACTCTGCTGAAGTACAGGCCTTAAGCATTGCTGCAGGAATAATAAATAACACAATAAGCCAATGTCAGCAGGTTGTATTCCTTACCGATGCAATGTCAGTTCTGCAAGCCCTCAACAGTGATAAACTGCCAGAGTTAAATAAAGCCCTATGCGAAATAAATATCAAAAGAAGGGTAGTGCTACAGTGGATACCATCACAATGTGGCATACCAGGAAATGAAAGAGCAGATACGTTAGCAAAAGAGGGAGCAACACGGGAACAAAAAAGAACAAACAATCACCTTCCAGGAAAAGAAGACCCTTATAAAGGCCATCAGGAAAATTGACCAACAAAGAGACAACTATCACTATCTTGATCGAGCAAAACAGGTGATCCTGTTCCGTATTAGAACAGGACATAACGGACTGAACAGTCACTTATACAGACTGAGATTGGTCCCATCACCCCTATGTACGTGTGGACAGGCAGCACAGACAGCCGAACAGATCCTGCAAGACTGCCACATGCTTAGTCAATTGCGGACTTAACATTGGCCCACAGAGACGCACATCCACACAAAGCTGTTTGGGAGTCTTGACGAACTTTCAACCACAGCAACATACATCCAGAGAACCGGACTTCTTGTGTAGACATTACTAAACAACAGCGAACGAGAAGAAGAAGAAGAAGATATAGATCATGCCGTTTATTTTGATTACCTGGCTACTTGTTTGCATCTTTGATGATGTACTCCGTATTGTAGATGTTGTAAAAGTGCGCATAGTAGACTTTGGTGATAGTATACATCCGTACTGAGTTTTATTATTTCTATTTAAATCTTTAATACTAAAAGGGCTCGTGACCAGTTATTGAATATCAGCTTGCTCATTTTAATCTGAGTCTTAAGTAGCACGGGGAATTGTATAATATAGAATGTATTCATTTATTATAGATCTGTATTATGTAATCAGTAGTTTTAATAATTTTTTTGAGCGGCTGTTGTCAATGAAGACCTAATTTCGTCTTCCAATTGTTCTGTTCATTATCTATAATTTTTTTTTCCAACTTAAGTTCATGAAATGCTGCTAGATCATATCTCTCTTATTCGTTTAGATCAGTGGCGTAGGCAACGCACCACCCCGCGGTTCATCTATAATAAGTGTAGGAGACGGGACACTCGATTATCGAATAGTTTGAGGACCCTCGACATTTTGTCATCTTCATGTGTGAAGCAGTAGACCACAAGCTGAGGAAAGAACAAGCAGGATTTAGAAAGAACAGAAGATGTGTAGATCATATATTTACCCTCAGAAACATCATAGAGCAGTGCTCAGAATGGCAAAGACAGCTTTACATTAATTTCGTTGATTTTGAAAAAGCTTGTGACAGTATACATAGGGACAGTTTATGGAAAATACTGAGGGCTTATGGAATTCCATGCTGCATAGTGTCAATCATAAAAAGCCTCTATGCCAACTTTACGTGTAGCGTAGGGCAGAGCAACCTAACCTTTGAGGTGAAAACAGGAGTACGACAGGGATGCCCCTTATCAACCACTCTATTTTTAACAGTCATAGACTGGATGATGCGCCAGACAACAGAGAGCAGTCCAAGAGAAATAAGATGGACTACATTTTCTACATTGGAAGATCTGGAATATGCAGATGACATTGCACTACTAGCACATTCACATCAACACATCCAGTAAAAAACGATAATATTTTATCGCATAATCTGTCTGACCAGCTTTTCCAGCGAAGGTGTTTTGTTTATTCAAGCTACGTTGGGAAGGAGCGTTAAAACTCTTAGAGGCCGAAAAGACGCTGGGAGCGTACATCCGCAATACCCATAGAAGCCGAAACAACGATGGGAACGTCACTTTTGTGTTCTGTGAAATGTGTTCCGTATTTTAGTAATTTGGTATTTTAACATAACGGAAGTTACTATTTTTTTATTCAGAAGAGCGCTATCTTTGAGTTGTGATTCGGAAACACGCTTGTTCTAGCTAATTTCACTGTGAAAAAACGGTAAATCTGTCAGCTTTCGATCGGCGATTATTGTTGTTTATACAGACAATGTCTAGCGAACCAACCACATCATGTTTATCAAAACGTAAGTCTTTTTTATCTGTAGAAAAAGCTAGGGAACTGTGTATCTTTGACGAATTTAGCGATAATGATGATTTTGAAAGTCAAAATGATGATTTCGAATTAGAACTTAACGAAGAAGCTAGTTCTAATGAGGAGGGGGCGTGGTCACAGCCAGGCCCTAGTGCTACAAAACGACAAAAAGTTTTGACCAAATCATCGACAAAAAGGGGGAAAAGCATTAGTACCAAGGAGCAACAAGGGGCAATTAGTAATGAATGGATTTCAGTACCAAACATCAGTATTACAGAGACCCAAAACGCATTCAGATTTCTTCCCAAATATGGTCGTAAACCAGGAGTACACGATGACTTAGGTCTTAGTGAGGCATCAACTCCTTTTGACTGCTATAGGACATTGTTTACTGATGACATTGCAAATTCAGTACAGCTGTAGTACATTCTGTAAATGAGTATGCAAAACTCAAAGTACTTAAAAAAATAATCCATCCCTAAAAAGATCAAGATTTTCAAACTGGACAGCACTATCAAAGTATGGGTTGTTAAAATTTATGGCTACAATAAATACTATGGGCATTGATCCCAGACCTTCTATTAGAGACTATTATTCATCAGAAACTGATTGCCTTTATGCTCCATTTTATCACAAAAACTTTGAAAGAGATAGATTTTTGTCTATCTATCAAACAATGTTGCATGTGGGACAGCCTGATGCTGAGGGAAAAAGTAAAGTGGAGCCATTCATCAACTCTTTGATTGAAAATTTCAATAATGCCTTTACGCCCTTTGAAAATGTTTCGGTTGATGAAATGATTGTAGGATTTAAAGGGAGATGGAAATACAAGCAATTTAATGCAACTAAGCCTAGTAAGTATCATATAAAGAGTTTTGGTCTTGTTGACAGTACCACTGTGTATGTTTTATCCCTGCTTACGTATTATGGAGCGAATACCTCATATGATCCAAGCACAGACACCAATAGTGGGATGGCAATAAAAGTCTTTGGAACTCTATTACAGCAAATTGGAACTGGTTATCATATATTTGCAGACAGGTTCTACACCACCAGGGCACTCATTGACTATTTGCTTCAGCAAAAGCAATACTATACTGGCACCCTCCAGTCAAACCGAATTGGCTTTCCATTAGAAATAAAAGCACTTTCCATACCACACATGGAACGGAAATGCTGGCAAACTAAAGATTCATCTTTGCTTTGTATTGGATGGAGGGATAAGAAAGCAAAAAAGCCAGTAATCATTGTTTCCACCAAAACAAATACAGGAATGACTACCACGACAAAACCAAAGCCAATAACAGTCCATGACTATAATCAGAGCATGAATGGATGCGACCGTGCTGATCAAATGCTTGGGTATTATGGCATTCACAAACGACGCAGCAACAAGTGGTGGAAAAAAATATTCTACTGGATAATGGAAATTACTTGTACCAATGCTTTCATCCTCTATAGGCTCACAGGCAGTAGAAAATGACATTAAAACAGTTCAAAATATCTCTGATTGATGCTTTGCTTCAGTGGGCCGCAGATCTAATGCCCGAGCCACAGAAGAGTATCAAGACAACCCCGGGAAGACCAAGGACAGCCAACCCAATTCAGAGGCTTGAAGGAGCTAAGCATATGATAGCTTACACAGAAAAAGACAGAAGATGTAGAGTCTGCAGCAAACCAGATTCTCCAAAAAGAACAAATTTTATTTGCGAGGGTTGCGATGATTATCCTCACCTCCACCCAAAACACTGCTTCAAGATATGGCATACGCAAGCCACCATTGACTAAAATGTAAATATCCTTTCAGATAAAATTGTGTACATATTGTTTATGCATAATAATGTAAGTACAATACAATATATGATTTACTTTGAATATGACCTTTTTGTTTCCAAATTTTAATAATGATAGTACGGTCCGCTGGAGAGTCTCTTAAACATTAACAAAACATCACAGAAAGCTGAAACTTGTAATTAATATTCATATATGGATTAGTGTTATTTAAAAAAAACCATGGAGCACTTTGGATAATATTTTAGTCTTTATGCATGGGTTGATGGGTACATTTTTCATTCACTAAAATGAATTAAAAAAAAAAAAATTGTTTACATTATTATTCATAATTAAAAAATAATATGAAGAATAGCACTTAAAAGCCGCAATATTATAATTCTAAATATATTTATCTTTACTGTGAAACTTAATTTGTGTGTCTTTGTTGTGTAATGACACAATATATGATTAAATTTAAAAGTTCATGCGGCCTTGAATATCTTCTTTTTTATTTTAATGATGATAGTACGGTCTGCTGGATGGTCTCTAAAACATTAACAAAATAACACAGAAAGCTGAAACTTGTAATTAATATTCATATATGGATTAGTGTTATTTAAAAAAAAAACTATGGAGCACTTTGGATAATATTTCAGTCTTTATGCATCTGTTGGTGGGTACATTTTTCATTCACTAAAATGAATTTTAAAAAAAAAATTGTTTACATTATTACTGATAATTGAATATAATATGAAGAATAGCACTTAAAAGCCCCAATATTATAATTCTAAATATATTTATCTTTACTGTGAAACATAATTTGTGTGTCTTTTGTTGTGTAATATCAACACAATATATGATTTAATTTAAAAGTTCACGCGGCCTTGAATATCTTCTTTTTTATTTTAATGATGATGGTACGATCTGCTGGATGGTCTGTACAAATTTAACAAAATATCACAGAAAGCTGACACTTGTAAATAATATTCATATATGGATTAGTGTTATTCTAAAATATGCTGGAGCACTCTGGATAATGTTTCAGTTTTTATGCATGGGTTGGTGAGTACATTTTTCATTAACTAAAATGAGTTTTTATTAAAAAGTAGTCTATAAAATATGTAGAATATCACTAACATCCTTCATATTCTAATTCTAGACTCATTTATCTTTACTGTGATGTATAATATGTGTGTCTTTGTTGTATAAAAACAATACAATATATGATTTAATTTAAAAGCTTCACGCGGCCTATAATGTCCTCATCATCATCATCATCAGTTGCCATCTCCACAACGAAGGTTGGCTGTAATGGATCTCCAACGTCTTCTGTCTCTTGTCTTGGTGGTACACTCTGATAGACTCTTTCCCGTCCATCTCTTGATGTTATCTTCCCACTTATAGCGCTGTCTTCCCCTTGCACGTTTGCCTTCAACTCTCCCTTCTGTTATGGTCTTCTGCAAGGTGTTATGCCTTTTTATGTGGCCAAAGTATTTTAGCTGCCGAACTAATGTCCTACTTCTTTCCAAATGTCTATAATGTTTTTATGGTTCGCTGGATGATCTGTAAAACATTAACAAAATATCACAGAAAGCTGACACTTGTAAGTAATATTCATGTATGGATTAGTGATATTTTAAAAGACCCTAGAGCACTCTGGATAATATTTCAGTCTATTGCATGGGTTGGTAAATACATTTTTGATAGACTAAAATTATTTTTTTCTTGAAAGTTTTCTATATTATTACTCATAACTGATTACTATAAGTAGAATATCACTAAAAGTCCTTCATATACTAACTCTACATTCATTTATCTTTACTGTGATGTATAATATGTGTGTCTTTGTTGTATAACAACAATACAATGTATGATTTAATTTAACAGCTTCACGCGGCCTCTAATGTCCTTTTTCTTTCCAAATGTCTATAATGTTTATATGGTTCGCTGGATGGTCTGTAAAACATTAACTAGATATCACAGGGAGCTGACACTTGTAAATAATATTCATATATGGATTAGTGATATTTTAAAAGACCCTAGAGCACTCTGGATAATATTTTAGTCTATTGCATGGGTTGGTAAATACATTTTTAATAGACTAAAATTATTTTTTTCTTGAAAGTGGTCTATATTATTACTCATCACTGATTACTATATGTGAAATTTCACTAAAAGTCCTTCATATTCTAACTCTACATTCATTTATCTTTACTGTGATGTATAATATGTGTGTATTTGTTGTATAATAACAATACAATGTATGATTTAATTTAAAAGCTTCACGCGGCCTCTAATGTCCTTTTTCTTTCCAAATGTTTATATGGTTCGCTGGATGGTCTGTAAAACATTAACTAAATATCACAGGAAGCTGATACTTGTAAATAATATTTATATATGGATTAGTGATATTTTAAAAGATGCTGGAGCTCTCTGGATAATATTTCAGTGTTTATGCATGGGTTGGTGAGTACATTTTTCATTCACTAAAATGAGTCTTTTCTTGAAAGTGGTCTATATTATGACTCATAACTGAATACTATATGTAGAATATCACTAAAAGTCCTTCCTATTCTAATTCTACATTCATTTATCTTTACTGTGATGTATAATATGTGTGTCTTTGTTGTGTAATAACTCAGAAACTTTAGAATTTATAAAGGTACTGCTTTAAGGTAAAAAATAATTCTGGCAAAACTGATGAAAAAATTCCGGCCTGCAAGATTTGTTTGTCTGGTGAAACACGATCACCCGTGCACGAGGCGGAACTTATGATATAACCGCTTCCGGTCCTTGGTTAAAAAGTAATCATGGATTTATTACATTTTAGACAATATGAGTCTACAAATGTGTTGGTGAGAGTGTATGCAAGACACCACATTACCATATATGGAAGACGTGACCTTTTGAGAAAATTTTCCGAGTAGGAACTATTTTGAAAGTTCCACACCCAACCTGTTTGAAATGATTGGATCTTTCTGATTAGATTCATAACATCACTGGAGGGAATATAGGCTGACAATTTTACAGTTTTATTTATCTGTGATTTGCACGCTCGCCAAGACAACATCAGACCTTGCCACAGTAAAAACTGGATTCAGAATTCCTAATTGTTATCCGGGCCTTTTATTGGAGAACCAGATAAGACTTATAAAGCACAGGAAATCTCTTTCAAATTTTAATAAGGAACACTGGAACTAGGAAATTGAAGAAACACGGAGTCAGAAGGTCCAATCTATTGTAAAATTAAAAGAAATCCCAGACACGTGTTGTAAGAGAACGATTCTTCTCTTTTATTCCTCTGTGCGACAAGTCTGTAGCCAGGATTGGCGTAAGTTGTGAATTACATTTCATATTTTATTACTAACATGTGACTAACATATATGTATATATTACTATGTGAATTTTATTGTGTGAACCTCGCTATTGGATGTCAAAGTCATTTGAGGCTGGCAACCTCAGCGTATAGAATGATGATTCATGAACCACCACTGCACGGGCTGGTGGTTGCTTTATTGATAGTTTCGTAAAGAGAACTAAAAGCATAAAGTAGTTCGAAGTTCCCTATGGAGCAGGGAGGGAAAGATGAAAAGAAATGATGTACATTCTAAGAAATAGACTTATATTTTCAAAGTCGTGTAAATGTCTCTATAAACATATTCACTTTAAATGTAATGTACGGTTTCACGCTTTAAACCAGCGTAAATGTAGTAAAATCTGCGAGAATAATCGCTCATTTCAGTAAGATTTTAGTCATAAAATGATAATAAATAAACCCGCCCGATTGTGTCTGACTGTGATCTTCTCACACGCCAGCATAGCGCTGAATTTTGTGCCATGGACAGGTGATAAGGTCCACATTGATATAGCTCGTCCAGTCACAATGTTCTTTAAATGGGTCACCACATTAATAAAGCTGGTATTGGTGTAAATGGTCAACTCAAAACCGGCACAGTGTTGGGCATACAGGTCACCTTGTCCCAAAACGTAATGAGGCCCCGACAAGGATGTAATGTTGACCATGAGTGTTAATGTGAGTGTCAATACGCGAATGCATGGATTGTTCTGAGGAGTTGATTAGAAGATCAAACACTCACTCACACGTAGTTAGAAGTTAATGATCCAGACTACTGTGGTCGTTTCATACTGTTTAATTGGACGCACACACTTGGACAGTACGAGTATAGTTACAGGAAAACAGGTCGACATATATCATCATACTGTTGATCAATGGTCTACAATCTTAAGTTGGCATTCATGTTGAAGAACATTACAATGGAACGTCCGTAGACAAGCACATAGATTTCCACTGTTTATAAATATAATCATCAGGCCTTACTGACCGATCATGTCAGTTAATAAATAATGTTCAAGCATGACTCCTAGACAGAACCTCTTTTCTTGCGAAGATTCCTTTAGGTAAAGTTCAGCAAATATTTCTGAAGACAATGTTAACCCACCAGTATTGGGTTTTCTTTATAACTGTGATCTCTTGATCATCACCTGATAATAAGGGGCATCCCTGTTCTCTGATCGATGATCGACAAAAAAATAGGATCCAAAATGGCTTCTGGTTCCAATGAGCATTACTCACTATACAGATGCATAGTAAAGCTTCAATAAAGGCTTTGTTCATGAACACAAATGTTTCTACAAGAATCAGCATATTCTTTCATCATAACTGCTGCATACAATCATATTCAGTGCTGCTAGGTAACATGTCATCCCGACATATTGATATATAATAATCATCATGTAGACGTCTGCCCATCTAAGCCTAGCAAGGAAAAAGTTCAGCAAAAAAGTTCTTTTACCTGGGCATGGGAAATACACTAGCAGAACACATACGCCCTCTCCTGGCGTTACAAAATAAACACTGGAGAACTCATAGACTTAATAATCATATCAGAAACTATCTTCTTCCCCATAATAGATCACAGCGATCAACAAACTTCGGACTGGTCTCCGACATGGCATTCACCAGGGTTCATCATCACGGAAGACACTCTTTCGTCTTCGCATGCGCAGAAACTGCCTGACCCCAAAGTTCAGTACAAGGAAAAATAGTCCCACTTAGACATACAAAGATATCACGATATAAGACCGAATCGTCTAAAATAGACACGGAGTAAACATAGACTCGGACCATAAACATTCCTGCATAAACCTAAGCAAGAACAATCTGTTTCTGGCCCAACAAGGAACAGACCAACAAAATCTGGATTCATATGCCAAATTCGATATCCAGGGGAGATAACCCATGTAACAAAAGTATCAATCAATCATGGGTGATATATCTTTGGCCAGGAAAGCATCCTGATTCTAAAAACAAATACTTTCCCTCAGACAAATAAATATTATAATAACTACATACATTGCCAACAGTAATCTGTTGGTAACAACAGGCTTAGAACTGACCCCGCCGTTTAAACCTCCTCGCTTTCCTTGTGACGTACATTTTTAACATTTTGCCCGATCTGATAGAGACTGTGGCAAGACTTATAATTAACGATTTTGCGGAAGTGTGCCGCCAAACTACTGTCTGAATTAACGTAATATTTTGACTTTAACGCTGGTAATAAGTAGTAATCCTTAAATTTTTTGGTAGTGTATCACGAGACAATACAAATATTTAACGCCTATTCAAATACCCACCGCTCAAAACCCCGCTTCGCTTGACACATTATGCCATGCATATATACACGCTGCGGCAAAGCCAACAGAGGCAAACACTCAGACAATTTTATTTCCTCCTCGCGGTAGTATTACTGACGTCACTAAAACAAGTAGTTATTTGAAAATACATGCTAGCGAGAGATGAGAAAGGGGGGAAAGATGGCCGTCTTGTGTAAAATTTTTATTTGACGATTGCCGGTGATAAAATTGAAAATCTAAACCATAATGAAACTGACCATAAAAATTATATGGTAGTATAGCTTAGAGTCCACTGAGCAAGAATGTGTTTTAAATAATATGGTAGTCCCCGTATTAGCCAAGTTATTGAGAAAATACTAAATGTCTACGGACGCGCGACCAGACAGACTGTTGTTCCTGCTTGTTTTTTTCATAACGTTAGTGGGGACGGCAGCTTAGAAAAGAGGCATTGAGGTAATTCAAATTCGCTTGGGTAACAAGAGTATAGGAGGGAAAGGGGAGCGGTGGGAAAATGTAATCCAAAACGAAACATCTTTTTGTATTGGCATAACTAAAGCAGACTGGCCAATCGACTACCAGACGCAGAGTTTGTTTGGAATTATTTTTGTTTTTCAAAAACTACATTTGAATTCTGGTAGTTGCAAGCTTTCGATTGGCCAGTGCTAATAAATATTAGCAAAAGGCTTTCACTATTCATTGCCAGTTGAACAAAACTTTTCATTCAAATACGCTGAGATCAGCTGTGTTAATTGTAAAATTAAATAAAGAAGTATTCACAGTCTGGACAGTGCAGAAGAAACTGAGGCCACTTCTTTGCAAGTCAGCGTCATTTGTTTATATTTCTTGAACTTTGTGGTAAGAATGCTTTATGAATTTAATATGTTTAATCCCACTGCCAAAGTTAGATACTGCTATTGGGAAAAGTGAAGGACGTGCCGGGAGCAGACATTGTGGAGTCCTCACATTGAAATGTATCTAACTGATGTATGTTGTCATGATTATGTTGTCATATTATTGCATTAGAATATATTAGTAAGCCTCCGTGTTCCATGAACACTGTTTAGCCTGCCTGAAGCATTTATATTTAAAAAAAAGAAAAGAAGAGAAAATCATACAAAAGGAAATGTGGTTACTCCACATTATTTTATTGAGGAAAACTATGTAAACGTACAGTGGCGTATCTGCCATGGGGACCTGAGGTGTGGTCACAGCAAGATGTGAGTCATGTAAAATTAGGGGCGAGTGCACCTGTAATGCACGCGAGGCTGACCCCATATCACCGTAGGAAAATAATAAATATAAGAAGTGATCAGATATAAAAGGCCAGGGTGTCCTTTTGTTGCAGAGGTTTTATTTCCTGTTGCCAGCCGGTAACAGGAAACCTGCTGAGTGAGAATAAAGCCATCAAGTCTCCGACCATTCGTTTATGCTGTCAAAAGAAAACGGGAGGAGCTTGGGCATTTTGCGAGATTGAGATTTTCTGCAACTTCATACTGTATTATCATTCTTCAAGGAATCCCAGGTGATGTGTTAAGCATCTGGGTATATCTGACACTTTCGTTTAATAAACACTGGTATTTCAAATCATACTCAGGAAGTTTATGGGGTATGATGAAACTACAGCCCCTCATACACAGTGATTCTCCCTCTTAGATGAATAAAGTGTAAGCTGTGAACATTCCAACAGGAAAGATATATATATATTGACTTTAGAGTTAGTGGACAAAGAGTCCAGATATTTTAGTTGATCTTTTCTGTAAACTATCTTGTCCTCATTTTCAAAGACCTGTCCAAAAGATATGGCTGGACAGGCAGATTGAATTGTACAGAAAAAATATTCATTTTAAAGAAAAACTTAACCACTGGTTTTATTCACTTCCTCATAGAAAATTAAAGTGTTTGTGTTGTGTACCATCATTTCATTTCTCCCCTAGACACTAGGTACATCATACACCAGACACTACAGCCAAAATAGTGACCGTGTGAGATCTAGGGAGGTAGCGTTAGGTTCCCTGCACATAATTCATCATCATCATTTATAGAGTCAGGGGCCTACATGTGCTTGACCTCACACGGTTAATACAGACACGGATTTCATTCTTTTAGGATACCATCATAACCTCCCCAGCAAATCAAACTTTGCTACAGTAAATGTCCATCTGAAAATATTCATTTTAATTAACAGAAGTTTCAAACTTTTCCACAAGTGTAAATGTAAATGAAACATGAATGAATTTATATTGTGAACACTTTTCAAACAGTGGAGATGTAAATGTAAAACATATTATATCTGTACGTTTAGCCTTTTCATTTAAATGTAATGTAAAGCTAAAGCTATTCAGTTTAAATGTAAGGAAGTTCTATCCCGAGGGATTAAATTTAATTCTCAACGAGGGTAAACTTTGAGTTAAGTGGAATGGTGAAATATAAGAGGGGAGACACATAACTGTGTGTCGGAGAACACCATAATCAGAAGAGCGTTCTTTTTCTATTCTTCTATCACAGTTATTGGTGGTACCAGCAGAACGTACTATTTTTGAAACAAGACGGGATCAGTGGCCTACGCTTTAAGACAAAGGACGCACTGTGTAGACTTTCCTTGAAGTTTCTTGAAAAAGACAGAAACGAGCTACACCCTTGACAACCTTTTCGATCCCCCAGAGACGAGTGATCAGTGTGAAAAGACAGAATAAACGAGCTGAAAGTAATAAGTGCTAGACTCCATTGAAGCCCATATTAGATACTCTTGAGTTTTGGCCATTGTTGGACCACTACTGCAAAGCAGGGAAGGTAATACCGTCACAATCTGCTGTGATGCTTTTATATATGTAAGTATGTGTGTACGTGTGTATGTATGTGGTAACAGCACTCATTAACGCTGTATGAATTTATGTAAATTTACTTAACAAGTTATGTAGATTCTAATGATTTTCCTATATGCCATGTTGGATTTTATTATATCATGTCAGTACATATCAATGTATTTTCTGGAGAATAAAGATTCTGATATGTATGTAGATTATATATATATATATATATATATATATATATATATATATATATATATATATATATATATATATATATATATATATATATATATATATATATATATATATATATATATATATATATATATATATATATATATATACACAGGATGTTTATAAAGTTTCTGTGCAGTGAAATTTACGCCCGGGCAAGAATACGTCACCAGAAATGTGGTTTTCAACTGGGGCTTTTTGTGTAATGCTGCACACGGGATTGTGGAACACAGCATTGGAACACAGAATATCATGACGTAAATTTGCATCATTCGTGACGTAATTTCTAAAATATTTTTCAAATTCACTGCACAGCGACTTTATAAACACCCTGTATATATATATATATATATATATATATATATATATATATATATATATATATATATATATATATATATATATATATATATATATATATATATATATATATATATATATATATATATATGCCCAATGGGCTGATCACCCGTTGGCTTGTCACACCGATTACGGAAACAACGGCAGATGGATCTATTTGTTGTTGCCCTAAAGACGCCGCTAGGCGTGATGGGAAACTGCAACAGAGAAAATCAATCTGCTGTTGCCCTTAAGACGCCACAAGGCGTGATGGCCTCTGACTGCTTGGTCGGTCTTTGGCTAAGGACGGAAGAAGAAGATATATATATATATATATGAGTATGTGGATATGTATGTATACATACACCCACTATGCTTCTATCTACACACACCATGCTTCTATCTATATACTCTCTGCTTCTATCTACATACACTATGCTTCTGTCAGCACACTCTCTGCTTCTGTCTACACGTTCTTTGCTTCTGTCAATACTCTTTACTTCTATCTACATTCACACTGCATTTCTCTCTATGCACAATCTGCTTCTATCTGTACATCTTTTGCTTTTATCTGCACATTCTCTATGTTTATGTACACACTTTCAATTTTCATCCTCTCTCTCTCCCTCTCCCTCTCCCTCTCTCTCTCTCTCTCTCTATCTCTCTCTCTCTCTCTCTCTCTCTCTCTCTCAGCAGCTGCGGTTTACACGCGCTCTGCTTCTATCAAAAATACTCTCTGCCCCCGTCTGCACACTCTCTGCTTCTATCTGCACACTCCCTATACCTACTTACCTACTTTCAAACTATTTTTATTTACCTCGCCTCTCAATATATCCCTTACCTGCAATCATTATGCACCCCTGTTCGCCCCTGTACCAGTATGTCTGTACACTCACAGAACACATCCTCACCTTTCCAGTCTGTGCTCACTTCTTGCTGAAGCCTGGTGTAAAGATTTTTCCTTTTCTTTATTAAACCCCGACCTCACATATTTTCTGCCCAGTTTCCCAAAGCCATTTTCGACCGCAACTATACATTCTCCAAACACCCTGTAGACCATGCTTATCGATGCATCTTTTTTTCATGCTGCTCAATTGCTAGTTTTCCCTACATCTGTATTTTCCTACTTAGCACTTAATACGTAATGCACTTCGTATCCCGTATACATTATAATGCTCTTATTTTGTCTATATTATTCTTAACGATCAAAAGAACAAAATAAGATAAATATAAAGTTTGCTATGCAGCAAGTATACTCTAAACAATATGTTTGTATAAGCAAGCATTTTTCGCCAAGTTGAAGAACGATGCCCCACTAATGAACCATAGATTGAAATGATTTGTTTACCATTTTGCAATCTTTTGTGTCGTCAGATATGAAGAAAATAAATCTAGAACGCTGTTCTGCGTTTGATACCGCCGTTATAGATAATTTGATAGAACAGTTATTTATTTCTTTTTTTTTTTCTTGCCTGTGCGCAAATCGAAATGTATACTTCTTCTTTATCGTTAGATTTCATACAAAAATATATACATCTTCGCGTTAGGTCTGTGTCCTCTCTTTACACCATCAAGATCTCTCTCATAGGGGCTAGTGGAGGTGATGTTGCCAATCTGCTTCTTTCCTGCGGGATATGTTCTGCAATTTGCTTCGTTCCACACACGGACATAAATCAGTTTATGCAACTCATACAAGTAGTTTGTTGGATATCTATTATTTGCGTCTACAGTGGCCTGTTCTGAGTCAGAAAATTATCCCCTGGTCTATTCTTGGTAAGAAGAAGTATGCTTTTCTTTTCGCTAACTCTGAACTTTCATTTTCTCCACTTCTTTTAACCTACTTTGACTATTGCTTGGTGCAGACTTCCTGCTAGGGGACTAGGGATAGTTGTGACTCCATGCTCCACATGGACGCAAAAATAATGATAGTATGAGGATGATGACGACAACGACGACGATGATTATGAAGATGATAATGGTGATAATAATGAGGAAACATGAAAGCAGCTAATAGCGTGGTAATTCATTCCTTGTTTTTGGAATGCCCCAAAGCAAAAATATTAGAGGAAGATCCAACGAGAAGAGAACTGGAAGCAGACATAATAAGGATAAAGAAGAAGAAACTTCACATTCGGTGCAGGACAGAATGGCTTATCGTGAACTAATGAACGGCCTATGCTTCAGACGGAGCTTCTGATTTAGTACAATCTCTTGTTAACTGTACGCCGTTAAATTCAGCTTTCGCCAGTTTCAAGCCATGCCTTGCATGCTATCATCGCACACTTTACAGCCATAGCATTTCCAAAGAACAATGAACTTTCAGTGAGTAATTACCGACAGCTCTGTTCAGAACTATTATGCAGTAAACATGTGTTGTCAGCGAAGGAGCTGTCAACACGGCAGCATAGAACTCGACGGTCTAACTGTTAAATAATGCTGATCAGGTGGTGTCTAAAACAGTGACGAGGGTCATACAGACAATGGAGAAATACGAAGCAAAAGTCAGTTAGTGACATAAATAGAATTACATCAGACCACAAGGTCTTTCATATTTGGATATGCACCGACGGACCTGTTGTCTAGGTTGAAAGTTGCGAGCCTAGCCAGATCGAGGAAAAATTTTATTTAAAAAAACCTGGTGACTTAAAGCTTCAACATATAGCAACTGTAAAATCAATCGAAATTTTGAAACAATTTCCGTCAGATTCCCGCTTTCTTAGAATTGTTCGGATTCCGACGGAATTCAGATTCGGGACTCCGCCACATCCCTATTCAAAACCAGCATATTGTAAAAATAAATTCTCCAAGACATTCCTTTTTTGTTTTCCTGTGCTTGTTTTAACCTGTCGATCGCATGCGGACGAGAGGCTTCTCTTTTTATTTTTAAAATTCAAGGTACGGATCTAAACTATTGGTTAGTTTAAAACTGTACGTACCAAAATCACAAAATTTAAGAGGAAAGAGGTCTTCTAATTTTCTACAAACACGTGATTTAAAAACACATTTTTGTTTTTCTCCTGTCTTCGCTCCTACTCTTTTTCCTGGTGTTTTAAGAAGCCCTCGTTAACTGGCGTTCTGTTTAAGTTTAACGTTTCTACTTTCTAATTACTTCGGCTCAGATCTTCCGGGGTTGCTGCTCGCTCACAAAAACTCACGTGATAGATTATTTTGAATAAACCAGTGAAATCTAGTTCTTGAGTGCAGCTTTCTAGAGTTTAGTTCTCAGGAAGCTAGAAATGTTATGTCCAATCCAAAGTTGTTTTTATTTTTTTATTTTTTTTTAACGTCTGCTTACATTAGATTACTTCTGGTTTGGGTTTGTTTTTTGTTTTTTTTAAGGACCGCCTTTATTGCACACGGACAACTCCATCAGTGCTCCGATCTCCTCCCTTAGATCACACAAGGAGGATCTCATCACAGCGCACGAACTCTGTAGCACCGGCGATCCCAGTGTGTGTATACAGGAATCATACATTCTAAAAATATTTTTTGTGGTTGATAGGTTTCCTAATTAAGTAAATTTGTCCAGGGCGGCGACTGTATGGCCTACTCTTTACGATTTTCAACTGACGAGGGATTTTTAACGTGCGCAACTTCCACATGGAGCATCCTATTTTTTAGCTCTTATCCGAGAAGGCTAGGCATCCGATTTCACTACCCATGGCATTGGGGGGGAGGGGGTGTATGACATAATTGTGACCCACTGGTTTTGAAAAAAATTTCCATTCAATATATTCCATGTACTGGGAACCGAACCCGGTACCTTTAGAATTAGAGGCGGACACCATACCTCTTAACAACTCCGAGCCCCGTAAGTTTTAAAACATTGAAGCGGAAGAAGAATCTGAGCACAGGACCAAAGCATTTTTTTTTAAATCCATTCAACATTTTTTGTTTCTATATTCCGAGGCTTTGCGAGTCTTTGTGTCGTATGTGGTTGTTGCGTGATAAATTCTCGCAACATCGTTTTTTTCAATATCTATTTTATAACGCAAGGGCAACAACTGCTTGAAATTTATAGTCACTTTTCTCGGTAAGCATTTGTCTTCTCGCGTTGGTATCGAATGCAGTTAAGTTTGAGCTGTGGTCATTTTGCGCTGGACGGCGCATGACTTGTCTTGCTTCTTGGTCGATCGGTTTCCGCCCACCACTAGTGGAGTGAGCGATTTGGAATGGCGAAAGAGATGCCTCGTTGAAGAGGGGATCTCCGCTATTTTTTTGTTCTGTCAGGAATGTGAGAGTCCTCTTATGGATATTTCGTTTATTCGAGATAATACCTCTAGTGTATTTGCACATGCCGGGAGGCATAATATTTCTGTGTATTTCCGGAAGGCAAGGTAAATTAACATTTTCATTAACTCTATCGATTTTTGGTCGTGAACGATTTCTGGTTCATAGCCTGTCTGCGAAAGTCGTCGTCACGAGATGTTTTTTCCCAGCTCACATGTCGCTGCATTGTACTGCATCGGTTGATGCATGTACCAAGGACCATTACTTGCTACTTTGTTAAATGAACTAGGTTTGGAAAACCTTTATTATCTAGAGGATATTTTTGAGGACATTATTTATACTTCGGCAGACGTGTCTGTCTTGCTGAAGTCAAACTAAGGAGAGTGAACTGATCTCATACATCTGGTTATCTCCTGGCTGTTATAGAAAGGGATGGAGTTTTCCACCTGACTACATTTACAGCACTATGAAATATAACATGCATCTGACTCATCATTGTAATGCTGTCTACCGTCTATTGCTGTATTGAATGTTGCTGTGATAATGACTGTTTGATGTGTCTACATATTCGCGTAACCATTTTGTCACTGTGGCGTCCACAATAAATAATGAAGAAAAACGTCAACGGCTGTTTCAAGAATCATTGACTTTATACGTCGTGAGTTTACTGACGTCCTATGTGGATTGCCCTGTTATTTTTGTATGAACATTGTTTTGACTGAACACATCTGCACACTACACAAAACCAGACATGCGGATACCATCCATCATCATATGGCATCACGCATCATTTGGTGGCCATAAGCTGGTTTGATTCTGGTACCAGCAAACACGGGGTCCCTTACCCACTTCATTTTCAACAAGAATTCATCAGCATCCTTCAAGAAATTAACATTCTTCAATACAGTCAACATCTTCAAAATTTTCAAAGTGTTACGGTCTCCCGCTGTATCTTTTCTTGCTAGATGTTATTAAAAGATTCAGCACCGTTGGACGTGAGTTTATTGGGTTGCTTGTCAATATTTCAGATATTATAATTCATCTATTCTAATTCCAGATTTCTAGTTCGAGTGCAGTTTTAAGCCATTGTGGTGTGATTAAATTATTATTATATTCAGTGTCGTTATCGTATATTAATTCTTCCACAGTGTTGGATAGCTTATAGTTAGTCTTAGAAAATACCTGTGATAATCTGGACTGACCTTGCAAGGATTAATGACAGTCACAGCACAGAGTGAGAACTTGTATAATTCAGGCAACCAACAAGTTCCATGGACGACTGAACAATTTAATATATCCTTTTACACAATGGTGCAACAACAATTCACACATTTAAATTGGCTTCATCATAGTTTTAAGCTCTACACAATTGTTCCTCTCACAGACTTAGCTCGTCTGGGTTAACCGTTAAGTTTATAGCGTAATAGAGTGTGCAACCAACTCTTACCGAATCCGATCCTTAGAATTATTATCCCTTCACAATACTAGTGAGTACATTATCTGTAAATCTATAGATCCTGTCTATGTATCATTAATCAACATCTTTGGCTTGCATCGCCAGGCTTTAACTGCCATATATATAAGTTCAAGGTGAACGTAATCTGCTTGGTTCGCGATTCTAATACGGACTCTACCTGGTCCTATAATCAACTTCGATACGGATCATTACGCTATCTTACACTTTCCAGTGGATCTACCGTTCCACATATATATATATAATCAGTGGCTGTGCCACATATTCAAACACGATCCTTAAGTGGTTTTACCACACATTTCAACACTGCCGTTAGGCTCAATGGCCACACATAGACTAGAATGTAACTAGGCTAGACGCGTCATACATCGATCTGCGCGATTTCTGGTCTTATTCAATTGAGGAGTTCCGTGGTGCAGGCATGCCAATGTTTGCAACCATTCACATGTCTGCAAGCCGCGAAACAGTCCTCAACACAAAGTACTCGGCGTTGCCCGGTAAAAGTCAAAATTTCAACTTTTTGACGAAAACAATAATTTGACAGTACCCGGCGTTGTTACATGTTGCCGGATAACTCGGACTGCTGTTATCTTTTACGCAAGTCAAGCAAGTTGCTGCTGTCAAGGTTCCAGTGCTGTCGTTTTTTGTGAAGGTCAAGTGCCGGTTGAAACGGGTTGTTTTCTGAAGAAGGCCAAGTACCGATTTCCATCAACTTACTTTTGGATTAGAAGGTCAAGTGCCGAAACAACTCAACACACAGTATTTCAGAAGCTCTTGTACCATCGTGTTAGCAGTGGAAGCAGTTCAGATGTGCCATCATCGTTGGAGCTTCGCTCTTTAGGACGTTGATTGACATCCGTTTTTTCTGCTGTTCTACGATTGGAAGCCTATAAGTTAAGTGGCCTGTTTGTATGTAAACTGTGCCCTTATACTTCTGCTGAGTCTTCTGTGTATCATCTCATTCTATATGTTATATGTTTATATGTTATTCGTATATTTATATGTTTATATTTCAGCGGGTTCTCGGTTGGGTGGTGTCTCCGTTAGATTATGCCACGTCATAGAGGTCGTCTATTGTGAGCGTTTTCTGTAGGGTTTGCAAATTTCCAATACTGGAATTTGCTAAGCGACTTCTGTTGCTATTTATGTTAGCTGTGATGACATGTTTTATTATTGTTTTCGTTATTATTTCGCATTCTTTAGTTTTGTTTTGATTTGTTTGTATTTGTTAGCCTACTCTTGTCTATAATTTAGTTTCATACAACATTTTTGTTTATACACTGTGGTGTCATGTATTTTGTTTAATTCTATCGTAGATATCGTCACATTTTTTGTGACATTTCATTAATTTCTGCTTTATTTTTAGTTGATTTCTGCGAACGTTTTTGTATTGTTGCTGATCTTTGTTATTGTTTACATTGTTATTGTTTACATTGTTTGTATTGTTTACATTTTCAATGTTTACATTCTGCATGTGTTTACATAGTCATTGTTTACAGTTATAGTAATTAGTTAATGGGCTATGCTAATGCACTGTTACTACTACACTGATGATAAATGAATGATGAATAGTGTCGTGCACTATTGAATGAGAAGTGCACTTATGATCAAGAATTGATTGTTGATATTTCATATACAAGTTCTTTGATTGGAGACTTGTTTCCCACAGAGACTGGGATAATATAATGTGATGTGAATATACAAGTGCTTAATTAAGACTTGTTACACTTAGGTTTGAAATAAATTAGTTAATTATTTCAGGTTTTGGACTCATATGTTAGACAACATGTCTACATTTGAGCACTTTATTGAGCAGGGTAAATTGCTTGGGAAGACTGGTGATAAGTTAGAAGAATTTGCAACTGCTCGATATGATAAAGCAATGGAAGCTGAACAAAAGAAACTGCATATGGAAGCTGAACAAAAAGAAACTGCAGATGCAGGTGGATGAAAAAAGATTCCAAATGGAAATGGAAAAACAAAAAAGGGAATCAGAAGCTGAGGAAAGAAAACTCCAGCTACAGCTAGAAGCTGAAAGACTTCAAAAAGAAGCTGAAAATAAAAGACTTGAAAAAGAAGCTGAAAATGAAAGACTTCAAAAAGAGGCTCAGGCTGAGGAAAGAAGATTACAGAGAGAGTCTGATGAGAGGAAAGAGAAAGCAAAAATGGAACATGAAGAAAAGGTCTTAGCTTTAGAGTTGGAAAAATTGAAATTGACGAGCATGAGTAATGGTAATGATTCAAACAAGGGTTCATCTTCTGGTAAGGCTAATAATGATACTTTTAAGATTAAGTTACCAACATTTAGTCCTTCCAGCGATGACATAATGTTCTATCTGGACAGATTTGAACAAGCATGTACAGCTCATAACATAGACAAAGCAAAATATGTTTATCAGTTATCAGGGATACTGACAGGTAAAGCTCTAAGTATATTAAATATGGTGGATGAACCTGACAAGAACAATTATGAGGTTGTCAGGGCCGCTTTGTTAAAGAAATATCAGCTTAACGAAGACGGCTATCGTCTACAATTTAAAAACATGTTACCTGAAAATGGAGTTGAATTCTCCGAGTTTATTGCAAGAATACGCATTACTTTTCTCACGATGGGTTGAACTATCTAAGACGGAAAAAACTTATGAAGGACTTATGGACTTAATACTTAGAGACAAAGTCATGTCGTCTGTCAATGAGTCTTTCCTTGCTTTCCTTCATGAACGTAAACCTAAAACAATAAAAGAAATGGAAGATTTCTGTTGCCAATACGTAACTGCGCACCCACACATAACCATGGGTAACTCTAAGGTGAAAGAAGGTTTACCAGTTGCTTCGGCAGCTCCGTATGGTCAAAACTTTGCTCGTAGATTCCAACAAAATCTTGATAGAAAGAGTAGCGGTAATTTCTGTCAAAATCATGGAAATCAATTTCATGGTGATTCTTCTTCGAAGAATTGGAGACAACCTGATAGTACTCGTTACTATCACCCTAATAATTATAGGCATTTCAAAAGAGGATATGGTAATAGAGGTTATTCCTGCCGAAGACCTCAGAACCAAACAAATAGATGTTCGCATCAATGTGAACATGATAGTAATCGTGGAAACTGGAATTCGAACCAGGATAACAATTACAATAGAGACAATAATAACTGCAGAGATAATAATAACTTTGATAACTTCAGAGGTAATAATAGTCGGGGTAGATCTCAACACAAAAAAAAGAGATATCAGCAGGCTAATGCTGTACAACAGGAAACTGAGGGAGCCTGTAATCATGTTGTTGATAGTAAAAACTTTGACGCTGTCACTGGTCCTGCTTTTGACTTTGAGAGAGCAAACAAATGCCCCCAATGCAGTACTTTATTCGAACCGGGTACCATAACTACTTTGAGTTGTGGTCACCCACTTCCCGCTCTTCCTGCTGCTGTTGCGCATGACGGGAGGGGTTCTTTAATCCTACATAAGGGTCTTGTTAATGATACTCCGGTCTCACTACTTTTCGATTCCGGATGCACCACTATTGGTGTTAGACAATCGCTTGTAGATCCATCTTGTGCTACAGGAAGGGTTATTAAATGTGTCACATTTGGCGGCACTCTAGAAAAATATCCTACTGCTGTAATTCGCATTGCCACTCCTTTCTTTACTGGAGATGTGCATGCTTGTCTCTTACCTAATCCTATTGCGGACCTTATTATTGGTCGTATTCACGGAGTTAGGGAGTGTACCCCACAGCAGATTGCTGCTTGGGAAGATAATAACATGCAAGCTACAAATGCAGTAGTTACAAGAGCACAAGCTCTACAAACACCCGAAACTTCACTGAATAGTGATAATGAAGTTGATAGCCAAGATAGTCACTTAGTAATCACTCGTGACTCTTTCATAAAATTGCAAGAAGAAGATCCTTCTTTAAAAAAATTCTTCGTTCTTGCGAAGAAAGGTGATCCGAATCAGGATACAAATAGAAAATCTTGGATTGCAATGATAAACGGCGTACTTGTACGTATGGTACAAGATTCGACTACGTCGGCACATTCGCAAATTCTTGTTCCCAAGAGCATGAGAGTCCAAATATTACAACATGCTCATGACTCGCAATGTGCTGGACATATGGGTTTTGCCCGTACGAAGTCGAGAGTCCTTGTGGCTTTCTTTTGGCCTTTTGTCAATAAGGACATTCGTATTTACTGCCGATCATGCAAGGTATGTCAGGAGGTCAAATCTAGAGGACCACGACATGCTGCGCGTATCCAGGCTGCTGACATTCCTATTCGGCCGTTTCAGAAAATGGCCATAGATATTATTGGCCCTTTTAAGGTCAAGTCGGCCAGAGGACATCAGTTTATCCTTACATGTGTCGATATGTGCACACGTTGGCCAGAGGCTATTCCTCTTAAGAGCATATCTACTACAGATATCGCAGATGCTCTTTGGTTGATATTTTCTCGCTTGGGGTTTCCCAGAGAAATATTGTCAGACCATGGCACTCAACTCATATCTGACACTATGTCACAGGTAATGTCTACCTTACATATTGAACGATCTCTCAGTAGTATCTACCATCCTATGTCTAATGGGTTAGTTGAGCGTCTGAATAGAACGCTCAAGACTTTGCTTGGTAAGATAACTGAAGATCATCCTCAAGATTGGACAGGGTTTTTACCCGCGGCTCTCTTTGCCTATAGAGAAGTCCCTAATGAACACACAGGATTTTTCTCCCTTCGAACTTGTCTTTGGCGCGCGTCCACGCGGCCCTATGTCTTTATTACACGATCTCATCACTGCCGATGATATTAGCGATGAAACTCAATCCTCATATGAGTATGTCATTGCTCTTAGACAAAAGATCATTGAGGCATGTAAGCTAGCAACTGCTTCATCAGAAATTGCTAAAGAGAAGGCAAGACAGTTTGCTAACAAGAATAGATGTCTACGACAACTTTGTCCAGGTGACAAAGCATTCGTCCTACTCCCCAGTAGGGAAAATAGACTTCTTATTGCATGGAAAGGTCCGTATGCAATAGTCTCTCGGATTTCCGATGTTGACTATGTGGTCGATATTGATGGAAAGCATAAAACTTTCCACATAAACATGCTTTCGGAATTTCACGACCGTCCGGACTATTTGCTGCCTATTTTCCAGGCAACGGATGATGCTCCTGCACCTCACGGTCATTATTCATCCCTGTCTGTCATACAGGATGAGGAAGCTTCCTTCTCTGATGTCAACCTTCCCCTTCCAGTGGTTCCATTACATTCCACGGAATCTTGGAAAAACGTTTCTGTTTCTCCTAATCTTTCTGGTGACGAACATCGACAAGTCTCGTCGATGTTACAACATTTCAGGATGTTCTCACTGACATTCCTGGACACACAGATGTCATAGAACATGACATAATTCTTACCGACAATAATCCAATTAGGGTTAGGCCTTATCCTATCCCTATACACTTTCAGTCGCAAGTGGAAAAGGAATTGGATGAAATGATTCAATTAAATATAATTGAACCATCGACTTCACCATATTCTTCTTCCATGGTTATTGTCCGGAAGAAGGATAAGAACATACGAATTTGCGTTGATTATCGCAAATTGATCAGGTCACAAAGTTCGACGCTGAACCGATGCCTTTGTTAGAAGATCTACTGATTAGACTTTCTAATTCTAGATTCTTCACTAAACTTGACTTGTCTAAAGGTTATTGGCAAGTGCCTTTAGCAGAGCATGCAAACCTCTTACTGCTTTTTCTACACCTAGGGGTCTATTTCAATGGAATGTTATGCCTTTTGGTCTCATGAACGCCCCTGCCACTTTCGTTCGCATGATGCGTCGAATTCTGTCACATCGTTCGGATGTCATCGCATACTTAGATGACATCTGTCTCTTCAGTGATACCTGGGAAGATCACTATTTAGGGTTATATGACTTACTGTCCACTCTACGTGAAGCAGAGAATAATTTGACAGCAAAAAACCTTCTAAAGCTTTTGTTGGTTTTTTGGTGAAATCTCTTTCCTGGGTCATCGTGTTGGTCATGGTCTCTTGAAGACAGAAGACCACAATACTTCCAAAATACTGAACATCTCTGTTCCTAAAACGAAGAAACAAGTTAGGAGTCTCTTAGGTTTAATTCAATTTTATGGGAGATTTATTCCAAATTTATCTTCGAACATGGCACCTCTCTCAACATTGTTGAAGAAAGGTTCGCCTAATCTGGTCCGTTGGTCTGAAGAATGCCAATCTTCACTAGACCAAATCAAGAATATATTTTCTTCTCCTCCCATCTTAAGATTACCTACTCTTGATAGGACTTTTGTTCTTCGGAGTGATGCTTCATCCACTGGGATTGGAGCAGCACTGATGCAAGAATATGCAAATACTCTGCATCCTGTTATTACATTTCTAGAAAACTAAATGCGGCAGAGAGGAACTACTCGGTTTTAGACCGTGAGTTGTTAGCGATGGTTTGGTCAATTCTAAAACTACAAAGATTCCTCCTGGGCGCACATTTCATTCTAGAGACTGATCAGAAAGCTCTTACAGCTATTCAGACTAAGAATTTGAAGAGTTCGAGATCCACTCGATATGCTATAGCTCTTCAACCTTTTCACTTCACGGTACGAGCTATCCGTGGTGCGGATAATGTGATGGCTGACATTTTGTCTAGATGCCCACATGACTCCAACTAATACTTCTGTCCTATATTTCCATATATTACAGAGTCATAACACACTATATTTCTACAATAGATTAGCACATCTGTACTTACTTTATATGTACACACTATCGTGCTTTGTTGTCATCTTCTTCTGTTCGTTTTTTAAGATGATAGAGGAGGACTGAGTAGTTAATATAAGGGCCGTTAGTTTACTAAACAGCCACAATTATTAAATGTATTGTACCTTATGAAGCATATTAGTTATTAATTAGCATTATATTGCTTGTACTTTCTCAGAATGTCATTGTTGAGCTGAGGACTTACCTTACTAGTATCAAGCATGACGAGTTCTAGATTGTGTACTTACCCTCGGAATACCAGATCATATGTCCTGGATCGTCATGTAGTTTAACTTTACTATGTACTTATGTCATTACATGTCAAAGAATGTACTATTTAAATTTTCCTATCAGATTTGTACATCCATTTTTAAAGACAATATTAGAGTATGCTGTTTAATGATGATTATAGTAACTTGCATACGTATATTGTGTTTACATGCTAACGTGATGTGTGTTGGTGACACCTCCCCGATGTGAATATTTTTTGAGACATATTTATTTTTCTGTTGAGGTATATCCTCACCAGACACTCTATAATTAGCCTATTGTTTGGCAATTTAGTTAATTATCAGCGCATAATTCGTGCGTTTTGAGCCGCTTATCGCATGCTCTTTGATATTGAAAAAAAAAATATGGTCCACATTTTTTTTTTATCGGGAGGAGGTGGTGATATGTTGCGTGATAAATTCTCGCAACATCGTTTTTTTTCAATATCTATTTTATAACGCAAGGGCAACAACTGCTTGAAATTTATAGTCACTTTTCTCGGTAAGCATTTGTCTTCTCGCGTTGGTATCGAATGCAGTTAAGTTTGAGCTGTGGTCATTTTGCGCTGGACGGCGCATGACTTGTCTTGCTGCTTGGTCGATCGGTTTCCGCCCACCACTAGTGGAGTGAGCGATTTGGAATGGCGAAAGAGATGCCTCGTTGAAGAGGGGATCTCCGCTATTTTTTTGTTCTGTCAGGAATGTGAGAGTCCTCTTATGGATATTTCGTTTATTCGAGATAATACCTCTAGTGTATTTGCACATGCCGGGAGGCATAATATTTCTGTGTATTTCCGGAAGGCAAGGTAAATTAACATTTTCATTAACTCTATCGATTTTTGGTCGTGAACGATTTCTGGTTCATAGCCTGTCTGCGAAAGTCGTCGTCACGAGATGTTTTTTCCCAGCTCACATGTCGCTGCATTGTACTGCATCGGTTGATGCATGTACCAAGGACCATTACTTGCTACTTTGTTAAATGAACTAGGTTTGGAAAACCTTTATTATCTAGAGGATATTTTTGAGGACATTATTTATACTTCGGCAGACGTGTCTGTCTTGCTGAAGTCAAACTAAGGAGAGTGAACTGATCTCATACATCTGGTTATCTCCTGGCTGTTATAGAAAGGATGGAGTTTTCCACCTGACTACATTTACAGCACTATGAAATATAACATGCATCTGACTCATCATTGTAATGCTGTCTACCGTCTATTGCTGTATTGAATGTTGCTGTGATAATGACTGTTTGATGTGTCTACATATTCGCGTAACCATTTTGTCACTGTGGCGTCCACAATAAATAATGAAGAAAAACGTCAACGGCTGTTTCAAGAATCATTGACTTTATACGTCGTGAGTTTACTGACGTCCTATGTGGATTGCCCTGTTATTTTTTGTATGAACATTGTTTTGACTGAACACATCTGCACACTACACAAAACCAGACATGCGGATACCATCCATCATCATATGGCATCACGCATCAGTTGGTCTAAGCGAATAAAACCAAACTGACAAGTTGTAGATATTGCACAATATAAATTAAAAAATTGTCATAGCATAAAACTGGGACATTCCTTTTAAGAACTGCTATGGTGACTTCCCTCTTTAGCTAATATTTGAAAACAGCCCAGCTGATAATTCGGAACAGCCCAACTGAAATTTGAGAGCTCAACTGACATTAAGAACAACCCAGCTAATATTTGAAAACAGCCCAACTTATATTTGAGAACAGCTTTACTTATAATTTAGAATACGATACAACACGTACCAGAATATGAATGGAGGATTAAGTGGTGGTTAAAGAGTCGACGTTTTCATTCCAGAATATTTTTCATTGAAATATGTTGCTAACAAAACAAAACTGAAATAATACTTCACTCTAGGATTTATAAACCATTGCCACTTTTGTTTCAATTAATATTTACCTAATACAATAAAAGTATATAAATGTTTCAAATTTAAGTTAATAATTTAACCATCTGTTGCGTTAAATACTTTCGCAAAATAGCTATACCCAGAACACTTTTTTAAGTATTAACGTGTGCATTTGTTTGATTTCAACAGTAAACGAATTCCAAACACGCGCGGAAAATCCTCAGCAGAAGCGTATATCAGCCGTGTTGAAGTGTGGTGATGAAATATAGGGGTTAAAAAAAAAAATTCGGAGACTGGAAAACTGCACACTTTTTGTAAGCTGGGTTGATGATTCACTTTTGGCTGGTAACGAGGATTGTTATTTGATTTTACCCAGTGCATTGATAAACACAAGAACGTACACAAACACGTATATAGACAAGAACGTACACAAACACGTATATAGACAAGAACGTACACAAACACGTATATAGACAAGAACGTATACAAACACGTATATAAACAAGAACGTACACAAACATGTATATAGACAAGAACGTACACAAACTCTATATAGACAAAGGCGAAAACGTTATTAACATTCTAGTAATGTGCTGTCACATCTATTTACTTTCAGGGAGAGATAGCTCGAGCCAACTTCTTCTTGAGTAAAGTTGTGTAATATCAAGACCGTTATGGTGACGATAGTAAATGAAAGAGATGTCAAGTAGTTTCATAGTGGATGCTGACTTAGGGGAGTAGTGTGTTAGAGACTTCACCTGTTCTTGGACTCGGCTTGATGAGGTCAGTTGACCAGATCCTTTTCTCGCTGTATTTTTCGTCCCTAACTCAAAAGCAGAGTCACGAACCCATTTTTACCGCTTGATAGGTGCGACCTGTTTCTTAACCCGGTTCCTTTGCATCTACAAGCAAGCTCTCTAAACCCTATGCCAATCGGACGCTCACTGCCGATATTGGCATAGCTATGTCCCAGTGCGTAAATTAATATAGTAAAGTTACCTGAAAGATTCACCTGAACATTGTACTCGCTGTCTGAATATGCATATGTTCTGATTATTTTAGTGACGTGAAAACATTAGATTTCAGTTGAAGTGGAGAACATATTGTCGACATGCAAGTAACCCACCAAATTATGACGGAGGAAATAATTATGTTGTGCATTTTTCTGTTGCATGCCCGGATGACGGTAATAATTCTCTTGTGATCATTTCATTACTTTCCTGTCCATATCACTTTGAGGGAATCTTTGTAGTCAAACATATCACGACTTATGGTCAATGGTCAGTGCACCATGAAATAATTGAGAATCGGCCTACGTACTCTCTTATTGGGTGTTCAATTAGCTTGCACGATGCGATGCTCGCCGTTTCCTTATTTTTTTTTTTTTTCTAAAATGCACCATGAAAATATTGCGCATTATTTTAATGGGTGTTAATTTATTTTTCACGGCGTAATGTGTGCCTGTCTCATATTTTCTCGAAAAGCAGACGGGATGTTTTCATTGTTTCATACAAGACGTTTTAGATAATTAGCAACACGGGGATTGGCATTTTTTGTACTTGTTCGTAACCAAACTCATGCAGTATACCTGAATGCAATTTAACTATTCTACGTCAGAATCAAAGGTTGACTGAACCTTTTTAAAAATCAAATATAATCTGTATACCCGCTTAAAACACGTACTGTATTACATCTCATAACCAAATTTATACTGTATACCATCTCATAACAAGTACTATATATAATCTATTAATCAAATGTATGTTGCATACCTGTTCAAACAATAACACTTTACTACATACCTCTTGACCATAAATGATAAACTACTTATCTCCTGAAAGTCATACGTATACTATAACCCTCCTTATAACTTTTAGTACACATCAACTCATTTTAATAATCAAAAGTATACTACATACCTGCTCATAATCAGATGTATGCTAAATCCATTGTAGTACTTAAATGTGTACTCGAGAACAAGAGAAAAACATACGCACCTGGAGATAGCGGTTATATCCTTCGTGCCAACTTGATCATCGTTATCCTGGTCTTAAGTTGTGCAGGAAGAGCCTGACTCTCATGCTCGTGTGTTGTGCAGATGAGTTCTCTGACGTGCTACCTGTGTTTCTATCAGCGGCATTGCTCTAGTACTTTAGGCTGACGAAAACTGGCACAAACTGAGGGCTGTCGGAGAATTCTCCGAGCCAACACAAAGTTATGAAAGTTTAATGAAGATTTGAAACTATCGAAGAACATGCAATAATTTATTCATTCCGTCAAAAATATTTCGACTCGTAGAGAGACCAGAACACAACAGATGAAAGCGTTTACTTTTTTATAAAATAAGTTTGAGACAAAAAAATTATCATATGACATTTCTGTTTGCGCCAAGACATAGTGTTGTATTTCACACAATTATTCCAGCGTACTGCATTCGTGTCTAATTTATAGTTATCGTTCCTGGTCATACTCTCTCTTTTTAATCTCCCCTTTAATTGATGTCCACATCTTGTCTAATTCATTAATGATATACAGAAATATTATTACGTTGTAATAAGACAGCTCAGCTAAACCATTCTGATGTCTTGTAACATAATTTAGTACACGATTCGTCAGTGATAACTTAAGCACGAAGAGTGAGAACAATAAATAAATGCGCACACTACACACTTCGTTTTCAAACTAGACCGACAACAAACTTGGTAGTGTTAAAGTGCAGTCTTTGAATGATTTGCTCATCAAAATAAGGCCCTAAAATGAATACGAAATTCTATACGGAATGTTAATGACACAATTTAAATATTGCCGTAACAAGAGATATAATTATGCTATTTTTGTTTGTTTGTTTTTTATACTGATGCAGAAAAATATCTCTTTCAACTTCTGATGGGTTATAATTAGGATATCTAATGTATCTTATTTGAGATCGTATTATCAAATGCGGCTATTTGTTGCTGGCATCATGTCTCCACGGCATATATATACGGCGTTCAGAAAGTAATGCACCACATCGTTTTTCTCAGGAGCTGTTTATTCAAAAAGCATGAAATTTATACACAATATACATGGATATGTCATGTAAACATCGGTATTATTCAACATAATTCCCATCGACTTGTACGGCTTTATGCCAGCGCGAAACAAGTGCATGTATTCCTAGCCCGTACCAGATTTTGTCTTGATCATGCAGCCATGTCTTCGCTGCATGAATCACTCCTTCATCATCTTCAAACCTTGTCCCACGGGGTGCATCTTTAAGTGGACCAAATAGATGAAAATCAGAGGGTGCCAAATCGGGATTATAGGGTGGATGGGGTAGTACAGTCCAACCCAATTTGGGGATTGCTTCCCGTGTTGCCAGACTTGTGTGAGGTCGCGCATTGTCGTGAAGGAGAAGCAGGTCTGCTGGATTCTTGTGCGGCCGAACTCTGCGAAAACGTTGATTGAGTTTTTTCAATGTCTTAATGTAAGCTTGCGAATTGATTGTCTCTCCTCTTGGCATAACGTCCACAAGAATCACACCATCAATGTCCCAAAAGACAGTGATCATGACCTTTCCAGCTGAAGGAATTGTCTTGAATTTTTTTCTTCGTGGTGATTGCGGATGATGCCACTCCATTGACTGTCTTTTTGTCTCAGGTTCAAAATGATGTGCCCAGGTTTCGTCACCTGTAACGATCTTAGCCAAAAAGTTCTCTCCATCCGCATTGAAACGCTTCAACAATTCAGAAGAAATTGCTTTCCTTTGCAATCGGTGATCATTTGTGAGACTTCGAGGAACCTATCTTGCGCAAACCTTAGAAAATCCGAGACTTTTTATAACTGCATTTGCACTACCAATGCTGACTGGCAGCTGTAAGGCCAATTGTTGAGTAGTGATTCGCCTATCAGTAAGAATAATGCCCTCAGCGCATTTCAACATTTCTGCGTTGGTGGCTGTGGCAAGACGTCCACAGCGCGGCCGATCAAGCAGCTCCGTATCTCCACTTCCTGATTCTTTGATTCTCTGAACCCAGCAACTGACTGTACTCCTGTTGACTGCAAAACTTCCATACACATCACATAGTTGCTTGTGAATGTTCACAACAGTTTCCTTCTCTGCAACGAGAAATTCTATCACAATTCGCTGCTTATAACGCAAGTTGCTAACACGCTCCGTTTCAACGGTTTAGGGCAGCCGTATTATTTGGCCGGTTGCGGTGCAATTTAGTGCACACAATTGGCACATGCCATATTTGAAGTCTGCAAAATTTCATGCTTCTATCTTCATTATAAGCTGAGAAAAACCAATTGGAGCATTACTTTCATCATGTAGCATGTCCTTTGCAGAACGTCGCTCTCATCACAGCCTGCCTAAAAGACTCTCTATCTCTAGCCAGCCCTCCTGCCTCCTCCATTATATATATATATATATATATATATATATATATATATATATATATATATATATATATATATATATATATATATATATATATATATATATATATATATATATATATATATATATATATATATATATATATATTTATATTTTATCTTGCAGACATTCTATTCAGTCATACTTTTTAATAATAAAATACGTTGTTCCTAATCGTTGTATGAGCCTCTTGTTGTTGGAGACTTTTACTCCTCTAAACAATTGGCACGTTCTTATTTAAATTAAGCTTTTATCTCCAGCTATTGTTCATTCTTCTTTTAATTATGCTTGTGCTGTCTGTTCTACACATCCGTATGTGTATTTGTTTGAAATCCATGTACTGTTCTTGGCTTATTTTTCTGTTTTGTTTTTTGCATTCCCTTATACGTCAACACGGTAACGTAGTCACGATTTTAAAACTAACCGGCCAGTGTACAAGAGAATAAATGGACTTGGAAGGGAAAGACTGAAGCGAAGCAACTTTGTAGAAACAATGAAAACAAAGATGAGAGCAGACCCCATCGACGCAATTTCAACAGCTAAGCCCATCTTCACTGCACACAAGCTACCAGTTATCAGGTTGGAAACAACAGCGCTTCCCAGAAATGATTAAAAAAACATTCCAGGTACTGAGAGCACCCAGAATGGAACAGAAAGAACAGTCCTAAACACAAAATACATAAAGAAACATTACCCAAGAAACACCTGAATCCATGCATACACAGACGGATCAGCTACATTGTAGCGGGTGGATATTTGGAAAAGAAACATAAGATGGTCGATGACCAATAATTAAAGAATTACAATGTCTGACTTCCCAAGAAGACTCTAAGATGAGCTCGTAAAGTGATACGCGCTTGGTGGAGAAGACTAAACAATTAGGAATTGGAAGAGAAAAATGTACAGGAAGAATGGACTTAACGTCTTCTAAAGGATTCAACCAGTGATGAGCATAGTAGACAGTAAGTCTCTACCCCGCTAATTTCCCTCCCTGACCACTGTAATTATATATGTGCTACTACTGCTGATGTAATGCCCCTCAAAAGGTAGGCCAATTTAATAAATTTACCTGACGCTGTACTGGTCACTAAAGTTTACTACTGCTCACTGTCCGCCGACATATGTTTCTCCTGGAAATGCTTGACCAAACAAATGTCTATAGTCTGGGATATGTTGATGTACCAGTCGCTTGTGAATAGAAAAAAAAAACTAGCCTGTCCAGGAATAACTGACATGTCTGTAGACTGAGTGATGTGATTTAAATTAAGTTGGTTCTGTGTCTATACATTCTGAGATATAGATGATAGTTGGGTGAAGCTGCAGATACATATCAATTTCTCTCATCGGTAAAATACTTATGTTTGAGCAACAGGTTTGCAGTATGCTCCCTTCGTTGCTATGATTTACTTGAGTGCAGAGGCCACTCGGTTGGACTCCTGGTGTAGCTGCCTGTGGGAGTGTGACCTGAGCACAGAAGAGTTTTGCTCCTCCTCAGGCCTAAACAGAACCGCGCTTGATGGAATATGTTTGCATTTGCTTCACACATCAAAATGAATTGTTTCTGCCCCACACTGCATACTAGGACTTTTCGAACAGAATGTTTTTTTCATATCATCATTATGTCGTTTAACTGTAAAGTGAGGAGTGAGGTTATCCTGTTTTCTCGCCCTACTCTTTCCTCCTATTTGATTATACCTTTTTGTAATAAGTCTGATTTCATTCCAAAAGGTTGCGTTTTGGCGCAAGCCTCTTCCAACAATTCCCCAGTTGCGAAAATAGCGTACAAATATTTCCCTCTCCATGAACCATAAGCCGTGTGATCAAAGACGATCTACTGGGCTTCCCGTCTCTCAGTCTCCATAAGATCTTTGATGTAAACGCCATTGAGTCTGAGATAGCCAAAAGGTCAGTTACGACAAACAAATGCAACAGAAGATGGGGGTGGAGCCCAATGGGCTGATCACCCGTTGGCTTGTCACACCGATTACGGAAACAACGGCAGATGGATCTATTTGTTGTTGCCCTAAAGACGCCGCTAGGCGTGATGGGAAACTACAACAGAGAAAATCAATCTGCTGTTGCCCTTAAGACGCCACAAGGCGTGATGGCCTCTGACTGCTTGGTCGGTCTTTGGCTAAGGACGGAAGAAGAAGAAGAGAATGGGGGTGGAGGAGTCTTTCTGAGCTTAAGCAATGGCACACACACAAAAGCTGTCAGTCGCAACATGAAAATTCTCAACTAACTTCAGAACACAAGTTGTGGTCCTAAAGCTGCAGCATAAGTCCTAATGACAGAAGAAAGCTCAAAGAGACAAGTAGCTCTCTTCACGGATGCGCAGTCAAGTAATTGCAACGCTGAAGAATCAGAATAATGCCGATCTGTATGACCTAAGAGTAAGACATTACAAACTATGTCAGCAATTCAAAAGAGTTGAGATACATTGAATCCCATCTCATTGCAACATCCCCAGAAATGATGAGGCTGACAGATTGGCAAAGCAAGGGGGAAAGCTACCTCAGCTTGACACAAGCATAACTTATGAATAGGAATAGAGCTTTATCAAGAGCAGTTACAGGAGCAAGTGGGAAGCAAAGCTTCCAGGCCACCAAAACAAAAAAATGATGTAATGGAAAAACTCTGTAACAGCTTCAAGCTGACCACTGCTTTCTTTGAACATATTAAAATTGATGTCTGAGGGTGAACGAAGAAGAAGAAGATAAACTAAACATCCTTTGGTAGCGTTGACAAACAGTAGACAGTTGTCGTATGAAAAATGTCTGTTGTCTAATCTCCGAAGGGTACTGGCCAGACTGGAGATCGTAACAAAATGATTTTGGTATGTAGACTCATCAACTTGAGTATGTACGCTGGATTCTTAAAGTATACTTTGGAGTAAGCTGCACTTGATATCTGTACATTCGACTCACTTATGACTATGGAGTCTGCTTCATAAAATGCGCTTAAGAGTGCGTTGCACTTGGTATAAATATGAGAATCAACTTTTGAGCTCTTTAGCTTAACTCAGGTAGTAAGCTATCGAGGGAGCTGAACTTGATATAACAGGTGAATAGAAATGCTGCCACCACCGTTCTAATCGTGGGAGAGAAAAATTCCTTTTTAATTGAGGAATGAAGGATGTCCTAAATGGGGAATTCTGCTATGCAGACGTATACTGTGCTAGCTCTTGTCTGGTTAGGCTTCAAACACGTAGCGTGTATACTCAGACTTCTGATAGCCTCCTTTTTTCCCTTTCGCAAATTCTTTTAAGAACACTATAAATTCCACATATATGAATTTCAATGTCGTCACAGGAATGCACACGTATAATAAGGCTAGGCTTTTGGGATTTTCTGTACACCACTCTGTTGCAAACTTCGCACTCATCTCTAGCGAACCATACACTACTTTATATCTCTGGTTTAGCAAATGTGTCCGAAATCGTCTAACTCCTCCCCTCAACCAATTACCAAGAGCCCATCTGGTCGCCCAGGCATTGGATCTCTCTTGTCCCCTGTCAGCGCGTGTCACTGACTTAAGTGGGGTGGGCTATTCGCCACAAACTTTCAATGCAGTGCTGCATGACAAACCGGAGTTAGATGATTGGCCGGCTAATGCAGAAAATCACCCGCCTTCTAACTGTCACAAAGCTTGCTGTCCATTGTTATTTTGCATGTCAATTTCTGTTTTATTATCTCGCTGTCAATTGTTGTTTTCTTTGAGGTTTTGCGTACGTTCTCTGGCGCGCGACCTATCCTTTGTTCCCTCGATTCATTCTTAAACCTCTCATTCATATCTCGCTAGGTAATCAGGGTGCCGCTTCGCGAGTGCTTTGGCGCCTGAGTCTATGGCCACTGGTCATTGCTCCCCAATGTGGTATGACACGGATTTGTTTGAACAGCGGACTCGCCATAAAAATGCTAATCACCACGGTCCAGCCGGCGTCTCCTAGAATAATCAATATATCCAGGTGGCCAGTCTGGCGATATCTGCCTAGGGACTTATATATGAAAAGAAATCGTTCTATAGCCAGGTGCGTTTCCCAAGATTTCTCACGAGGCAATGTGGACTTCAAAATATAATGCAAGGTGCAGGACTAAATCGAAAGAGTGTAAAGTTACAAGTCACGAGTAATAAAGATTACAGTTTAAAGTCCAGTCGTGATTAACGATTACTTGTAAAACGATGAAAGGGCAAATGTGGTTGAAAATGAAAGAAATGAGAGATGATGCGAAAGATTAATATGGGAAAAATATAGACATGCATTCATTTGTGTATGAAAATGCTGTTTATGGTAAAAGCGAGATAATCCATGTTTGATTCACACTTTTGATTGTAGGAGTAATCGTTCTGGATATTGATCCAGCGCAAGGATATTGCGCTTGCGTTTGTACTTATTTTTTAGGGCCAGAAAATATATTAATTTGCTTATTGTGTTTATGGCCTGAATTCATATGTATTACATATTATTAGTACAAGTAGAATCAGTCCTATATTGTATATTTTGGATGGGTAGGAGGGACTAGATTCTTGCTAGCGGAAGTATGAGTTGTCTTGACAAGTCGTGATGAGTTCCGATGTACTGCTTACAAATGGCGGGGTACGTTTTTCTAGAGCTGGTCCTTTCGTCAGAAAAAGATGTCTTACGAAGTGGTTTTTTCTACTGAAGGAGATGGTGTCTCTACGATAGTTTGTGTTAGAGACTCTCCTTATGTCAGTATATAGATGATTCGGACTCCAGGTAAACCCAGCTCCTATTTTTGATGATCTCTCGTCGGTTAGGCCTAGCTTGACTTTTGGTGCTTCGTTATGCTAGTGTCGTGTTTGGTATCGACGAAGATGACAGATTTTTCCTGCAGCGGTTATGGCTACGTGAAATTAACCTGATCACCGTAGAGCTGTATGGAAACATTTACGAAATCATTTATATAACCATTATAAATTAACTCTGGCTTATATTCTCCTTCCTATGAATGAGTGAACGACAACTCAGGGAGACAGCCATGTTGGATTTCGGTCATCATATGTTTTGATCACTGCCAAGAGAACAGATTATTTATCTTATTATCGGACAGTGACAGGGAGATCTCAATCTTGCTAGAAACCCCCTTCGTGGTTTCATAATATATACTACAAACTATGGACGTCAAGTAACTTTGGTTATTTATCGATCCGCCTTCACTGACGCGTTTAGTCAGATAGGGGGATGTGGCCATAATGTATCATGACATTGAACTTTTGATGTACTGCCCATTATTTCTGAATGTGTCATGACTTCAGATCTGCTATGTATACCTACAAATTGATATGTCAACGAACCATGATGTACTCGTATGTCCCAGTGTGTACGTCTGAATAAATTGAGTAAACTAAGATTCCAGCAGTCTGCATTGGTGCCTTGTAGACACAAGTGTGAGTGGTTATATTGGTCAGCACACGAACAGTACACCATTCGCGGTAATCACACTCTACACTTCTACTTCATACATACACCATCCTGCGTCGGCTGAAGTGACCAAGTTTAGGGCCTGCTTCCCCTGGAGCCTTTGCCTTCCCTAACTCAGGACTAGGGTGAGTTACCCATTTACAGCTGGGTAGACTGGAGCATGCCTGATCTCAACAACACACCACTCTTCCTTACAGAGCAGACAGACTGATACTTTACAGTGTGTGTGTGAAAGCAACTTTACAGAGTGGAAAGAACAAAGTTTTACAGTGGCGAGCCAGATTCCTGGGTCCAGCTTACGCAGTTTTGTGTTGAGAATCACAGTTTACAGCTGAAAGAACATTTGTTTGAACACATCAACACCAGTAGGACAGTTTTACAGTCGATGTCAGCTTGACCTGTATTACCGATAGGATGCTGTATCTAGGTCAGCGCTTGTTGACAGTTTTTCGCTGTACAGACAGTATTACACAGGACAGTGGTATCAAGTGTAGAAAATATCTGGAGCAATATTGTTGACATTTCTCAACGTACAGAAGAATCACAGTGTTGTTGAACATAAAGTGCATAGTTCATCGTTGGTTCTTCAAATGCTCAACAGAGAAAAATTGACAGTGTAATAGTTTAAAATTAAATCTATTACTGAATAAAGTGGCAAGTTATTAGTATTAAAATAAACTGTGCCTGCTTTACAACACTATACCTGCAACACATTCCATTCATGACATAAATGATATTGTATGCTATATGCTATTTATGCTTACATGTTATTTGTTTATATGTGTAGGGGTTTATATGTTGCGGGCCTGGATGGGTGGTGACTAGAACAGGAAATACCGAATAATATTGGTCTTGTTCTGGCGTTCGATAGGGAGCAATTTCTTAATTGAAATTTGCATGCAACATAGTTTGCAAATATTTGGTTAGTTGTGACGACTGTTTCATATTTGTATTTGTAACATTTTTTTGTGTTCCTTAGTTTTGTTTTGTTTGATTTGTTTGTATAATTGTAGGTCTCATCTTTTCTTTCATTTCAGTTTTTTACACCCTTATGTTTATACACTGTGGCGTTATTTGTCTTGTTATCTTATGGCAGTTATCATCACGGTTTCTGTGATCATTTTTTTCATTTCTCCTATTTAATTTAATTTGATCTCTGCAAATGTTTTCATATTGTCTTTTCTTGTTTGTCCTTTGTAATGTCTTTAGTTGACATATGACGTATAGTGGTATACACTGATAGTATAGTACAGATCAGTACTTTCTGATTGTTATTGTTATAAAACAAAATGTACAAGACCTTTGTAAGGCTTGTCTCCCAAAGTGATTGGTAAAGGGAAATATTTTTTCTACAGGTACTCAAGTGATCTTTGATTACATTGAGGTATACAAGACCTTTGTAAGGCTTGTCTCCCAAAGTGATTGGTAAAGGGAAATATTTTTTTTCCACAGGTACTCAAGTGATCTTTGATTACAGTGAGGTATACAAGACCTTTGTAAGGCTTGTCCCCACAGTATTTGAGATACAATTATTGTTGTCCACAGGTACTCAAGTTATCATTGGTTATTATAAACCATACAAGTTTGGACTAAGACTAAGTCTAAGGTATAGACTTGTCTCCCATTAACTTGAAAGAGGGTAATTTATTTACTTTTTCAGGTTTCTGATTTAAGAAGACAATATGTCTACATTAGATTATTTTATTGCTCAAGGAAAATCTCTTGATAAGACTGGAAAAGACTTAGAACAATGGGCTGTTGCTCAATATGACAAAGCATTAGCTGCAGAAGAGAAAAAAACTGCTGCTGCTGTTGAAGAAAAAAAAGCTGCGGCTGAGGAGAGAAAACTTCAAATAGAAGAAAAAAAAGCTGCTGCAGAAGAAAGGAAAGCAATAGCTGAAGAAAAAAGATTAGAAAAAGAAGCTGATACTGCTGCTGAACTTAAGAAATTGCAGATGCAAGTGGAGGAAAGGAGATTTGATGCAGAACAGAAAAATTAGAAGTTGCTGCTGCTGCAGAACAGAAAAAATTAGAAGTTGCTGCAGAACAGAAGAAATTAGAAGCTGCTGCAGAACAGAAAAAACTAGAAGTTGCTGCTGCTGCAGAACAGAAAAAATTAGAAGTTGCTGCTGCTGCAGAACAGAGAAGATTAGATAGAGAAGCTGAAGAGAGAAAAGCAATAAGAGAACATGAGTTTGAATTAGAGAAATTAAAATTGACATGTATGAGTAATGTTAATCAGGCATCTGGTGGTAATGGTAAACCCTTCGTGTACAAGGTCAAGGTACCAGCGTTTAACCCTACCAGTGATGACATAACATTTTGGCTTTCTAGATTTGAACGGGCTTGTCGATCTCATAATGTTGACAAATCACAGTATGTGAATCAGTTGTCTGAAAATCTAAAAGGGGAGTCTCTGAGTAAGTTATATTTTGTTGAAGAGGCCGACAAAGATAATTATGATGCTGTTAGGGCAGCGTTGATAAAGAGATATCAGCTGTCTGAAGAAGGTTATCGTCTTTTGTTTAAAACAATGAGACCTGAGGTAGGTGTAGAATTCTCAGAATTCATCTCAAAAGCACGAATTACACTTTCACGATGGATTGAATTATCCAAACAGAGAAAACATTTGATGGTCTTACAGATTTATTGCTAAGAGACAAGGTCATGTCTTCTGTAAATAAATCATTCCTAGAGTTCTTACATGAGCGTAAACCTAGTACAATAAAGCAAATGGAAGAATATTGTGACCAGTATGCCACGGCACACCCTGACATGATTCTTAGTAACTCTAACATTAAAGAGAGTATGCCAGTTGCTTCGGCAACAGAATATAATCAGAATTACTCACACAAATTCCAAGGAGCTAAAAATAAATTTGATAAAAAGGTTAATTGGAATAAGTATCAAAACCAAGATAACCATTCAAATCAGAGTTCTTCTTTGAAGAACTGGAATCGGGCTGATAGTCCTCGACACGCGAGGGGTACCCATAATGTTAGAAATTCTCGGAAAGGGAGTAGCTATAGGAACTACCCAAGTGCTTCATGGAGACAAAAGAAACAATATTACAGGGATACTCAATATAACGAGCATGATGATTATGATCATGAATATTATGATTCAAACCCAAATAGGGGTTATAACAGAGGCAATAATAATTATAGAGACAATTATAACCGAGGTAGATCACAACACAAAAGACATGGTAAATCGTATTACCAGGCTAACTCTGCACAACAGGAGTTCCACGACACCGATAATCAGAATAATGATAAAAAAGACTCCAATAGTGTAGCGAATTCCGCTTTTGATTTTGCTAGAGCATCTGAGTGTTCGCAATGCAAAACATTATTCGATCCAACCACAGTGTCTACTTTAAGCTGCGGTCACCCACTTCCCGCTCTCCATGCGTCAATCGCGCATAATGGAAGGGGTGCTCTTGTCTTTAATAGGGGCCTAATAGATGGTACTCCGGTATCAATTCTTTTCGACTCGGGGTGCACTACCATTGGAGTGAGACAATCACTCGTAAATCCTTCTCGAGCTACAGGCAATATAGTCAAATGTGTAACATTTGGTGGCACATTGGAGAAGTACTCCACTGCCATTATCAATATTGCTACGCCTTTCTTTACAGGAGAGGTGCAAGCATGTCTCTTGCCGAATCCGATCGCTGATCTTATCATCGGTCGCATTCATGGAGTGAAAGAATGCACTCCACAGCAAATTTCTAATTGGGAAAATGTTAATATGCAATCTGCTAATGCAGTAATCACTAGGGCTCAAGCTCTCAATATGCCACAATCTTCACATTCTGAAGATAATGATGCGCAGATCCAAGATGATCCCTTGGAGATTTCCCACGATTCCTTTATCAAACAGCAGGAAGATGATCCTACTCTAAAGAAATTCTTTACTCTGGCAACAAAAGGTGATCCGAATAAGGATACTAATCGTAAATCTTGGATTACGTTGAAGAATGGCGTACTTGTACGTATGGTACAAGACTCCGCTAAGTCCATTCATTCTCAAATCCTTGTGCCTAAAAATATGAGAGTTAAAATTTTACAGCACGCTCATGATTCGCAGTGTGCTGGACATATGGGTTTTTCCCGTACTAAAGCTAGAGTTCTTCAATCTTTCTTTTGGCCTGCGGTGAATAAGGACATACGAATCTATTGTCGATCTTGTAAAGTATGTCAAGAGATTAAATCCAGAGGTCCACGCCATGATGCACCTATTCAGGCTGCAGACATTCCCATTCGGCCATTTCAAAAAATGGCGATAGACATCATTGGTCCATTTAAGATAAAGTCTGCTAGAGGACACCAATTTATTTTGACGTGTGTTGATATGTGCACACGTTGGCCGGAGGCTGTTCCTCTAAAGAGCATAACTACTGCTGATGTCGCAGATGCTCTTTGGTTAATATTTTCTCGTCTGGGGTTTCCAGCAGAAATATTATCCGACCATGGTACCCAACTCATATCGGATACCATGTCTCAAGTAATGTCGACTCTGAAGATAGAGAGATCGCTGAGTAGTATTTATCATCCTATGTCCAATGGGATGGTGGAACGTTTGAATAGAACTCTGAAAAACCTACTAGGTAAGATAACAGAAGATCATCCTCAGGATTGGGATAGGGTTTTACCCGCGGCTCTCTTTGCATATAGAGAGGTCGCCAACGAACATACAGGATTTTCTCCCTTTGAACTTGTCTTTGGCGCGAAACCGCGAGGTCCTATGTCCTTACTGCATGATCTTATAACTGCTGATAATATTGTCGATGACACAAAATCCTCTTATGAATATGTCATCGCACTTAGACACAAGATTATTGAAGCATGCAAATTGGCAACTGCTTCTTCTGAATTTGCGAAACAGAAGGCAAGGGAATTTGCCAATAAAAAGAGATGTTTGCGTCAACTTTGTCCAGGTGACAAAGCATTTGTCTTGCTACCTTGTAGGGAAAATAGACTTCTCATTTCTTGGAAAGGTCCGTACGATATAATATCAAAGGTTTCCGATGTTGACTATATCGTCGATATTGACGGGAAGCGTAAAACCTTCCACATCAACATGCTCACGGAATTCCATGAACGTCCTGATTATTTACAACCTGTTTTCCAGGCAACGGACGATTTTCCAGTCCAACATGGACAGTACTCATCTCTGTCAGTAATACAGGATGAGGAAACGAGTTTCTCGGATGTAAATTTACCTTTTCCAATGATTCCTCTTCACTCTAATGAATCATGGAAAGATGTTGCAATTTCTCCAGAATTATCTCCAGGAGAGCAGAAACAAGTTTCTACTATGTTAGAACAATTTCAGGATGTCCTTACTGACATTCCTGGTCAAACGGATGTCATTCAACATGACATTATTCTTACTGACCATAGTCCTATAAGAGTCAGACCGTATCCTATCCCGATACATTTTCAAGCACAGGTAGAGAAAGAGTTAGATGAGATGATAGAGTTAAAAATTATTGAACCATCCACATCAGCATATTCTTCGCCGATGGTTATAGTACGAAAAAAAGACAATAACATACGTCTTTGCGTGGATTATCGCAAATTGAATCAAGTGACTAAATTCGATGCTGAACCTATGCCTTTACTAGAAGAGCTACTTACGAGACTATCGAATTCTCACTTCTTTACTAAACTCGATTTGTCTAAGGGATATTGGCAAGTTCCACTATCCGAACACGCCAAACCGTTTACTGCTTTTTCGACGCCTAGGGGTCTATTCCAATGGAATTTCATGCCTTTCGGTCTTATGAACGCCCCTGCTACATTTGTACGCATGATGCGTCGAATCCTATCTCATCGCTCAGATGTCATTGCGTATCTTGATGACATCTGTCTTTTCAGTGATACTTGGAACGATCACTATAATGGTATAAATGAACTATTGTCTATCTTACGCGAGCATAACCTGACAGCGAAACCATCGAAAGCATGTATTGGTTTTAGCGAAATATCTTTCTTAGGACACCGTGTTGGTCATGGGTTCCTAAAAACAGAAGACCATAATACAAGTAAGATACTTAACATTTCTATTCCTAAGACTAAAAAGCAAGTACGAAGTCTCTTAGGTCTAATACAATTTTATGGACGATTCATCCCGAATCTGTCCTCCATTATGTCACCTCTTTCTTCCTTGCTAAAGAAAGGGTCTCCTAACGTAGTCCATTGGACTCAAGAATGTCAATCCTCTTTGGATAAGGTTAAAACTATGTTTTCTACTTCACCTATCCTAGTATTGCCTTCTAAGGATAAGACATTTATTCTTCGTAGTGACGCTTCATCCACCGGGATTGGAGCTGCACTAATGCAAGAGTACTCTGGAACTCTGCATCCTGTGATGTATATTTCTCGGAAATTAAATGCCGCAGAGAAGAATTACTCGGTCCTAGACCGTGAATTATTGGCTATGGTTTGGTCAATCCTTAAACTGCAAAGATTTCTTCTGGGCGCGCATTTCATTGTGGAAACTGACCAGAAAGCTCTTACGGCTATTCAGAGTAAAAATCTGAAGAGCGCGAGATCAACGCGATACGCGATTGCTCTACAGCCATTTCATTTTTCGGTGCGAGCTATCCGTGGGTCAGAAAATGTGATGGCAGATATTTTGTCTAGATGCCCACATGATTCATAACTGTTATACAACTTTGATACAGTTGTTTCTATGTTGAAATGTGTACACATATGTAATATATCATATATTGATTGTAACACTACTTAGCGGTTCATTGATATGTATTCACCGCTGATCTTTCAATGTTTTTCGTCTTTGATGATCATGATGTTAAGATATCTTAGATGGAATTTATGTATAAACTAATGTGGAAATTGTGTCATTGCTAATATTGTAGTATGCGTTGGTGACACCTCTCTGGAAATATTTATACTTAGAGAAGTACTTTCTCTAAGGTCATAAAACTTATGCTTATCATCTGCGCATTGTTATTGGTGCGTTGTGAGCCTATTGTATGTTGCTCCTAGATGTATTTCAAAAAAAAAAAAAGTACCATTTTTTTTTTTTCCCGAGGGGTGTGGTAATCTGTTGCGTGCATATTTTGACGCACATTTTACAAAAATCGATATGGCTATTTAATATGGGAAAAATATAGACATGCATTCATTTGTGTATGAAAATGCTGTTTATGGTAAAAGCGAGATAATCCATGTTTGATTCACACTTTTGATTATAGGAGTAATCGTTCTGGATATTGATCCAGCGCAAGGATATTGCGCTTGCGTTTGTACTTATTTTTTAGGGCCAGAAAATATATTAATTTGCTTATTGTGTTTATGGCCTGAATTCATATGTATTACATATTATTAGTACAAGTAGAATCAGTCCTATATTGTATATTTTGGATGGGTAGGAGGGACTAGATTCTTGCTAGCGGAAGTATGAGTTGTCTTGACAAGTCGTGATGAGTTCCGATGTACTGCTTACAAATGGCGGGGTACGTTTTTCTAGAGCTGGTCCTTTCGTCAGAAAAAGATGTCTTACGAAGTGGTTTTTCTACTGAAGGAGATGGTGTCTCTACGATAGTTTGTGTTAGAGACTCTCCTTATGTCAGTATATAGATGATTCGGACTCCAGGTAAACCCAGCTCCTATTTTTGATGATCTCTCGTCGGTTAGGCCTAGCTTGACTTTTGGTGCTTCGTTATGCTAGTGTCGTGTTTGGTATCGACGAAGATGACAGATTTTCCTGCAGCGGTTATGGCTACGTGAAATTAACCTGATCACCGTAGAGCTGTATGGAAACATTTACGAAATCATTTATATAACCATTATAAATTAACTCTGGCTTATATTCTCCTTCCTATGAATGAGTGAACGACAACTCAGGGAGACAGCCATGTTGGATTTCGGTCATCATATGTTTTGATCACTGCCAAGAGAACAGATTATTTATCTTATTATCGGACAGTGACAGGGAGATCTCAATCTTGCTAGAAACCCCCTTTCGTGGTTTCATAATATATACTACAAACTATGGACGTCAAGTAACTTTGGTTATTTATCGATCCGCCTTCACTGACGCGTTTAGTCAGATAGGGGGATGTGGCCATAATGTATCATGACATTGAACTTTTGATGTACTGCCCATTATTTCTGAATGTGTCATGACTTCAGATCTGCTATGTATACCTACAAATTGATATGTCAACGAACCATGATGTACTCGTATGTCCCAGTGTGTACGTCTGAATAAATTGAGTAAACTAAGATTCCAGCAGTCTGCATTGGTGCCTTGTAGACACAAGTGTGAGTGGTTATATTGGTCAGCACACGAACAGTACACCATTCGCGGTAATCACACTCTACACTTCTACTTCATACATACACCATCCTGCGTCGGCTGAAGTGACCAAGTTTAGGGCCTGCTTCCCCTGGAGCCTTTGCCTTCCCTAACTCAGGACTAGGGTGAGTTACCCATTTACAGCTGGGTAGACTGGAGCATGCCTGATCTCAACAACACACCACTCTTCCTTACAGAGCAGACAGACTGATACTTTACAGTGTGTGTGTGAAAGCAACTTTACAGAGCGGAAAGAACAAAGTTTTACACTGGTCTACTGCAATTTCGTAAATTCCTTAGAGACTGAATTGCTGAAATCGAATTTGTTAATAGCCAGTCTTTGGGGAGGGCTGTTAGAGGCACTACTTGTGCCCTTTGTATTGCCATCAGCTCTGCTCAGAAAATAGGCGTATTTTCTGTGATACTATATCGTTTGCTCACTTTACATGACCGAGTGTCTCACTATTCCTTCTTTTCATTTCTCCATCGGACACATCCGTGTATACTATAATGATGCCCTTTGTAATTTATGTGCATATTTCCCGGCAATGCATTTAGTAAGTTCTGTGTCAGCATTTTTTTACTAACTATTTTTGCTAGGTGGTGATCGGTGTCTAAATTCCTTGGTTCTCAGGTTGTTCTCCTAGGCGTATAATTATTGCGGTTAATGACTGTAGCAAGTTTAATTTGCTGGGGAGGTTATGATGTTATACCTAAAAGGAAAGAAATCTGTGTCTGTGTTAACCGTGTGAGGTCAAGCACATGTAGGCCCCTGACTCTAAAAGATGATAATGATGTATTTGCAGGGAACCTAACGCTACCTCCCTAGATCTCACACGGTCACTATTTTGGCTCTAGTGTCTGGTGTATGATGTACCTAATGTCTAGGGGAGAAATGAAAATGATGGTACATAAACACAAAACACTTTAACTCACTATAAGGAATTGACTAAAACAGTGGTTAAGGTTTTTCTTTAAAATAGAATATTTTCTTTTTACAATTTAATCTGCCTGTCCCGCCATCTCTTTTGGACAGGTCTTTGAAAATGAGGAAAAGATAGTTTACATAAAAAAGGATTAACTAAAATGTGTGGACACTTTTTCCAATAAGTATAAAGTCACTCTATCTCTCCTGTTGGTGTATTCACAGATTACAACTTTATTATCTAATAGTGTTTGTCACTTGTTAGGAGGGGCTGTAGTTTCATCACGCCCATAACATCCTGGGTATGATTGAAAATACCAAAGTGTATTGTAACTGAAGTGTCAGATATACCCAGATGCTAACACATCACCTGGGATTCTTTGTAGAAGGATAATTCAGTATGTCGTTGCAGAAAGTATAGATATCTCAACACACACAAGCTCCTCCAGCTATCTGCTGACAGCGTAAACGATTTACCGGAGACTTGTTGGCGTTACACTCACTCGTCAGGTTTCCTGTCACCGGCTGGTAACAGGAAATAAAACCTCTGCAATAAAAAGACACCCTGGCCTTTTTATATCTGATCACACTTTATTATTATTATTTACATACGGTGGTATGGGGTCAGCCTCGGGTGCATACAAGTGCACTCGCCCCTAATTTTATATGACTCACACCTTGCTGTGACTACACCTCAGGTCTCTATGGCAGATACGCCACTGTACTTTTACATAGTTTTCCTCAATACAATAACGTGGAGTAACCACATTTCCTTCTGTATGATTTGCTCTTCTTTTTTTAAATTATAAACGCTACAGGCATGTTGAACAGTGTTCATGGAACACGGAGGCTTACTAACATATTCTAATGCAATAATATTAATACAACATCATGACAATATACCACAGTTAGATACAGTTCAATGTGAGGACTCAACAATGTCTGCTCCCGGCATGTCCTTCACTTTTCCCAATAGCAGTATCTAACTTTGGCAGTTGTAATAAACATATTAATACATAAAGCATTCTTACCACAATTTCAAGAAATAGTAACAAATAACGCTGACGTGCAAAGAATGGCCTCAGTTTTCCTCTGCACTGCCCAGACTGCGAATTAATTCTTTATTTTATAAATTAACACAGCTGATCTCAGCGTATTTGATAGAAAACGTTTTTGTCAACTAGCGATGAGCATTGAAAGCTTTTTGCTAATATCTATTAGTACTGGCCAATGGAAAACTTGCGACTACCAGAATTCAAATGTAGTTTTTGAAAAACAAAAAAAATTCCAAACAACTCTGTGTCTGGTAGTCGATTGGTCAGTCTGCGTTAGTTATGCCAATACAAAAAGATGTTTAGTTTTGGTTAACATTTACCTACCGCTCCCCTTTTTTCCTATACTCTTATTACCCAATCGGATTTGAATTTACTCCAATGCCTCTTTCTAAGCTGGCGTCCCCACTAACGTTATGAAAAAAACAAGCAGGAACCACAGTCTGTCCGTCTTAGTGTTACTAGACATTTAGTATTTTCTCAATAACTTGGCTAATACTTGGACTACCATATTTTTAAAACACATTTTTGCTCAGGGGACTCTAAGCTATACTACCATATAATTTGTATGGTCAGTTTCAGTATGGTTTAGAATTTCAATTTTGTCACTGTCAATCGTCAAATATAAATTTTACACAAGTCGGCCATCTTCCCCCTCTCATCTCTCTCTAGCATTTTTATTCAAATAACTAACTTGTTTGAGTGACGTCAGAAATACATTACTCGGCGAGAATTTAAACTGTCTTTGTGTATATATCATCGGGCCAATCCCACCGCGTGTCAAGCGAAGCGGGGTTTTGCGCGGCGGGTGTTAAAATTGGCGTTAATTATTACTGTTGTCTCGTGTTACACTACCAAAAAATTTAAGGATTACTACTATTAGAGGCGTTAAAGTTAAAGTATTACGTTAATTCAGACAGTAACTTGGCAGCACATTTCTGGCAGATCGTTAATTATAAGTCTTGCCGCAGTCTCTATCAGATCGGGCAACATGTTAAAAATGTTTAAAGTACGTCACAAGGAAAGCGAGTAGGTTTATACGGCGGGATCGTCTCTAAGCATTACCATGGCACAAAATTCAGCGCGATGCTGGCGTGTGAGATGATTATAGTCAGACACATACGGGCGGGGTTATTTATTATCATAGGACTAAAATCTTACTGAAATGAGCGATTATCTCGCAGATTTTACTACAATGACTGAGATGTTTCGAGCTTCCTTATATACTAATTCCTTCATACAGTTTAACCGTTGAGTGCCTACTGGTATTCAAGCGAATATCCACTCTCATGTATGAATATGAAACATGGGCCTTGAAAACAGATTTGGAAAAAAAAAGATACAGATATTGACAATAAGGTGTCATCGAAGGATTCTCGGAATTGTATAAATCAGTGGTGGCCAAGCTAAGGTTGGCCGAGAGCCAGATTATGGTAAAGGGTAACACCAGAGGGCCAGACCTATAAAATCCTTAAAAAATAACGTTCTGAGATTTAGTTTTACATATATAATGAACCACGTACAGAAAGCAACGGCAAACTACTGTACTGCGCATCTGCCAAGACATGTATACCAGTCTTCGGACTGAAATTACTGTAAAAAAAAATATATATATATAATGAATCTGTTGTTTCAATTTGTTTTGTAATGTGTAATATGACATGTAATTATTTATTTCAAACATACATTTGTGTGTTATTTCATTGTGAAGAGTGTGGCTTCAATCAACAATAAGAGGTCGGCCAAAACAGGTTGGCGGGCCGGTCAAAACTGGTTAGCGGGCCGGATCTGGCCCGCGGGCCGTAGTTTGGCCACCTCTGGTATAAATAGTCACTGGTCAACAGGTATGACACGCAAATAAAAACACTAGATGATCGTATGAAGATTTTCTCAAACCAGTAAAGAGATGAAAGTTGGCGTTGTTCAGCCGCAAATAGAGATAACACAAGCTACCAAAGATTTTCATCCAAAGCACATTATAAGGCAAGAGCAGATAGGGCAGATAGAAAAAGAAATAACATCAGCAACATAAAAAGAGAACGGCTAAATTTAATCAGCCCGGAACTAAACAAGCAATATATAAGCAAGCGTTGCGGTAATAGTAAAGATGTCAATTATTATAGTGCCCCACCGACCAAGAAGTAGAATGGTGAAGACGGCATACATATACACACTCTTTTACATGCATACACAAACACAGGAGCTAGAGCGCATATACCACTCATGCATAGGCATTGGAACGAATTAGTGTGCCCCTGAATGTTTTGCAATAATGCTGCAGCATTGCTATACTGTAGAAAAAAGAACTGAATATTCGTTCATTGGACACGCAATTTTCTAGAGCATTTGTCACGCAATCAATTTCATTTGCCCTTGTCTTCAGAACCACAGCTTTAACCATACTGTTTCCTAATGTACAAACGTGGACGTCCAAGATGCATTTATGTCCGTTTTAGGATGGACAAGAACAAACATTTAACATTTCAGTAAAGAACCTTCCTCAGCTTAAAAAATACCTGAAAACAACAGAAATGGGTAACCAAACCATGTCTTGTTTCTTGGTTTCCTTTATTTATTACTTTTGAGCTGACAAATATCTTTACATCAAATGTTTACTCTCATCTATCTCAATTATTCTACCCTTATATTAATTTATATTAAAGTGTACCGGAATAAAATTATCTTCCTGCCAGTGATAAAATATATTGAAACGTAAAAGCAAAATTTATCAGGTTTACTTAGGCATAATTTACACACAAAAAACCAGTTGACACCTGATAACGCTTCTGACCTTAGTCGAATTTAAGCTAATTATTTTATAATCGACTCATTTAATAAGCGTGCAAGAAATGCGGTGTTTACAGTGTAAAATATGTTGGGCTTGTTAGTTGCCGGACCTGGTGTCGTAATCTCGTATCTCCTGTGTTGTTTTTAATCAGATAAAACCAGCGTATAAACGATATATTTTACACAGAAACCTGTAAAAACTGAAACAGGCAGTGGGACAAAAGAATGTTTTTTATCTTGTTGTGTGTGAGTGTTTTTTGGTTTTTTTTTTTTTGTGTTTTTGTTTTTTTGTTTTTTGTCCTTCAGAATGTATGCATTTCGCGATTCTTTACAATCTGCCTAATGAATTATCCATTTCTAACTAAGAATACATTTTACGAAGCAAAACGAATTTTAATGTGTTACATGTAAAGAGGAATGGAATTCACTTGAGAAATTTGTTTGACCAGAGCTTATCTCTGGAAAGTTTAAAGGACAGTTTTAAAAAACACTCACCATTCATTACTCGTACACATCTCCAGACAGAAAAAGACGCTATGGGTTTACGTTATTGAATACCAAATAAACAATAAATCTAAACAAAATTCCTCAAAAATTCACTATTCGAAACCTCCACATATCCAATACTTCCGAATACCAGAATTATATCCGATCTGAAATGTTCAAGTTTGAGTGATCCCTATTTAAGCACACATCGTCTACATAACAGCTGTTATCGAAGAGCAGTTTTTTCTTTCTTTTATTGCTAGTCTCTATTATCTTATCACGTGTACTTCCTACAGCAATCTCTCACTCACTGCTCTCGTGTGAGACTCTGATGTTCGCGCGTTCATCCATTCGTTCCCTTGAGCATGCACGTTGTTCTGTATAATAGCGCGTGAGTGCTATCGCCTCCTCGAGCACGCGCGCTGAGTATAGAGTTTGTAATGGATTTTATCCTCTACACAAGCACCTTTGCTAGCCGTTGAAGAGCAGCTATGCAGGTTCAATACTTTCAAGTCGAATTAAACCTCTTTTATCTACCACTCTACACTCATTATCTGGGTTTGATGGATGGGATACCTACATGTCCTGATTTGGGAATGCTTTTTATCAGCGGGAACCGGGAATATCAGTCATTGCCAAAGGTCATCTTCTTTTTAATTTACCTCATATTTTGTCGTTCCTCTGTTGCCCTGAAGCGTAGGGAGGAAGTTGAAGTTTGCGTTCTTGAGCCAAGTATGTCACATTGTCTGCTGTGAGCCATTGTCTGCTGTGAGCCATTGTCTGCTGTGAGCCATTGTCTGCTGTGAGCCATTGTCTGCTGTGAGCCATTGGCTGCTGTGAGCCATTGGCTGATGTGAGCCCCTGTTGCTGTAGGACTTATGTGGTGTTGTCAATCTATCGGCCTCTTGGTGTTCCCAGATCTATTGTTGTTGGCGCGTAGTGGTAATTCGTTGGGATTCAGTCTTATGAGATGACCAAACTACTTAATTCTCTGTCTCTCTATATGCAGGATGTAGTTTCTATACTGTTTCTGATGCCATCGTTTCTCATTCTGTCTCTCCTGGTAAAATTAATGGCTTTTCTTCAGCATTTCATCTCACTGGGATTTTTTATCTTTCTTTTGTTTTAATCGGGGATCATTGTCGCATAGAGATTTATGATCAATAAATTTTCTATATTCTTTTCTTTTCTACCCGTGTCCTCTACTTTATTATCGCTCTTTTATCCTTTTCCTGTTTTTCGCATTCGTTCGTTTGCGACAAATTATATTTTCCCATTCAAACTTTCGCCTGTTTCTTTTCTCATTTAGAAACGCATTTTATTGCGTAATATGTCAGTCCCTGGATGTTGAACGAAATAGTGTGAGAATTCATTCCGTCAGACATAGAGGGCAGACATTTGTCTACATTTTCATCTGTCACGAGAGTTTTCTTCGGCTATGTTCAAGGTGTGAGGTGTGAACGGCGCCCTCATGCATAGCTCAGAAATGAGACATGTTGTAGTGGGTGTGAAGACGCGTGTTGGCAGTTATGGCCAGCGTCTAAGTATGTGAAGTGTTAAGACGGAAAGGGGAGACTATTTTCGGATTTTCGAAATAACGTGGGATCCTTTGTCGGGTTTTCAGATATCTTACCCGGAGTTTAAACTTGACTTCATTCAGTTCTCCAGATTCGCAGTAGACAGGTCGCTCGTGTAAAAGAATAAGCTGTATAGCGAAGTTTTCTCAGTTTGTTTCGACAATTTGCCGAGCTTCTAGACTTCAAATATATATCAGCGTATAATTCTTAGTTTGTGCGATCGCCTGTAGTTCTGTGTGGAGGTAATATACATATATCTAGTAGTGTTGAGTGTTTTAGTGATAAATCGCTTATTTCATTTTACTAGTTAGATTTCTGTGCAGAAGTAATTAAATTGTAAGTCTGTTATATTCTCTAGCTGACGTGTTTCAGTGGAAAGCAAAATAAATTATAATTTCTAGCTTAAACTCATGCAGCTATAAATAAATTTTATTAAATTGCTAGTAATCAGTCGAGAATATTTTAAACTAACTTATAACTGCACTGATTCATCATTGAGTATTGACGAAATACGTATGTATTTCTAATTCATGATGATTGATTTTATTAATATAACTTATTTCACGGAGATTTAAACGATAAGACCGGCTCTACGCTTGCAGTTTATAATGTAAGTTATAACCGAGGAATAGTATGTATAAGTATTTTATATGTTGTTTTCTCTTTATTCAGTGAAACTGGGGTAGCCCAACTCTACCAGCGTTTAAGTACTGAGAAATATCTGTGAAGAACAAAAACATTTTTTTTCTTAAAGACTTGGGTGTATAAAGTAAAACCTGTCTGGCATTGCGTTGGCATCCAGAACGACAGAGTACCCATTTCATGAACTTTAAGATTAAATGAAGTAACGGGCCTATTGAGCCAGACTTAATTCTTCCTGAGAAAAACCTCAAGTACATTTCAGCCCGTGTGGCAAGTAAAATATTACAATCAATAACCTTTCCGACATTGTTGACAGATTGTGGTGTGACCAAGAATTTTACCTTTGATCGAAGTTACAAACCTGACATTTTTCCTAAGTAGTGGAAACCTCGTGATTCTGACACTGTGAGCCCGCTTAAAACTAATTCTTACCTCGTGATTCAAGTGACACTAACCTTAGTCTGAAAAATATTCATATGAAGAGGACGCTCCCCGGAATTTTGGATGAACCCAAAATCTGCAGAGCTGGGATCCGCTTCATTAAAATAAAGACAGATTAAAGTGTGTGGGTGTCCTCAAGTTTGCGCCAGACGGCGAACAACAGCACGATTGTAGGTAAGAATGTATGTCAGGGCCCTGATGAATGAACAGAGAGAAAGCAGGAACGAGTGACTCTTTTATGGTATACCAAATTTCACCCACTTTGTATTTCTTTATGCAAGTTTTTTTGTTGCTAACAATATTTTCCTTAGGATAGATTAGAATATCAAAGTCTGTTCATACTTTTAAAGGGAAATCATTAGACTACAGCAGATGTATCCGTGACTCTTTGGGGCTATCACTTTTCTTCTAACAGGACTGTGGGCTATACATCGAGGGAAAAGATCATACCAATGGGTCTATCATTCTTGTAGCAATTCATTGACTTTATGACTATTTGTATATGTTTGATGTAATTTTATGTGTGGTGATGGAATTTTATTATGATAATTAAAATTCACATAAACTTATTCCAGTGTGTCGGTCAGTTCGTTCCCAACTATCTATACTTCCATTTTCATAGTTTCAGGTCTGTGTGTCTATTGTAGTCACTTATGTGTGTGTGTATGTGAGGTATATATATTAATATATACAGTATTATACTAGACGGTCTGACAAATCTTAATCTGTTGTAGATGATAGGCTGACTGAGAGAAATCATCCCGAGGGTCAGAGACCGACTCTAATATATTTCCTCCATCTCACTCGTGAAATCTATTTCTTTTTTATCATCTCCCTCTGAGCTATCACTTGTTTCTATTGCTATTCAGAAGGGACCAAACCAAGTCTTAATTCACCTATCACAAATCTACGACAATCATGTTTGACACTGACAGCAAAGAGCTGGTAAGAATATGTTATTTATCAGCTGTCGTTAAGTTTCAATGCTGATATTCGGATGTTTGAGTAGTGGTAACAGTTTGCAAGTCACAGAACTGGCTTTTTTATGCCAGTTCATCTACTACATCTAATTTGTATCTGTAAAACCCTATTTATTATTTTTTTAATTTGTCCTTGTATTGGTGAGGAGCGCCTCGTTCAACTTAGACACAAGGTCCGTTCTTTATATTAGGAAACATGTCCAAATATAAAAGAGGTTTTGGTCTGGTTTAGAAAACTCTATGAAGGCGTCATACCTGGTGAGGCATGAAATTGCTTTGTATTTTAAGAGTTAGACAAAAACGGTGGCGGATGAATGAAAATATGTAGCGTTCATCACATTAGAATAAAGGACAAAGAAACTGCCTACGACATGACTACAATGTCTTCTTCGGGGACAAACGCACGAACACAATGGAGAAAAGAAGGTGAGATTTCCAGCAAAAGTCAATTGATGGACTTTATGTTGGACTTATTAAAACTTCATAATATCATTCTTTAAGTTTCAATCTAGCCAGTTTTATGTTCTTATAATGTGTTAGCGATCTTAACACGCACATTATGAGGAATATTGTAAGTAAATAAATAAGGGGGCTACTGTAAAACTGGTAAGGAAATTATTATATTTAAATTAAAAAAGAAAATGGTATGGAATCAACTTTACAAATTAGCGGAACACAGGTAACTGTATTGTCTGCACATCTTTATTTTCCTATTCTTGTGTCTATATTTCTTGTCTTTGTCGCCTGTTTATTGCTGTGGCTGACGAAGGATGAACCCCCAGATTTCACGTGTTTTCTGTGTACTGTTAGTTTGTAAAACGAATTCCATGCAATTTTCTTTTTTAATTTATACACTAGCACAGCGGTGGCCAAACTACGGCCCGCGGGCCAGATCCGGCCCGCCAACCAGTTTTGACCGGCCCGCCAACCTGTTTTGGCTGGCCTCTTATTGTTGATTGAAGCCACACTCTTCACAATGAAATAACACACAAATGTATGTTTGAAATAAATAATTACATGTCATATTACAAATTACAAAACAAATTAGAACAACAGATTCATTATATTTTTTTTTACAGTAATTTCAGTCCGAAGACTGGTATACATGTCTTGGCAGATGTGCAGTACAGTAGTTTGCCGTTGCTTTCTGTGCATGGTTCATTATATATGTAAAACTAAATCTCAGAACGTTTTTTTTTAAGGATTTTATAGGTCTGGCCCTCTGGTGTTACCCTTTACCATAATCTGGCCCCCGGCCAACCTTAGCTTGGCCACCACTGCACTAGCAGATATACTTGGCGTTGCCCGAGTAAAAAAACAAAACCAAAAAACTGAACGTTTAATATATCCCCTGGTTGCGGTACATTTGAGCCACCATTATTATCTGAGCAACCAGGACCAACTCTCCACGGTTAATTATCTGATTAACCCAATGACAACTATACATCTCACCTCCAGCATATCTACTCCAATCATTGTCTCCACTGTACCTCTCACGACCACATCTAATTAAATCTTGTCCTCCATCATACCTCTCACCTTCAGCACATCCACTCCAATCATGTCCTCCATTGGTCCCTTTACCTCCAGCACATCTATTCTAGTCATGTCCTCTTTTTTGAGGGGGGAGGGGGGGGGATTTAAACAACAAAACTGCGACCTCTGATCTCGTTGAATCCTTTTTTTTTTTTTAATAGTAAATCCATTGAAAATGAAAAAAATACAATTAATATCTAACTTTCATTACTAAAAGCATTGTTGGTACCCTGTTTCTGTAGGGGACAAACGTTGTAAAATATACATTAGATGAAGAATGATGTTTCGTAATTACATAAATTTTGTCTTTTAACATTTTGATTTGATTTATTTGTCGTGTTCAAGCGCAAAGTATAGACGCTCAATAGTCTGACTTTTAACACAAACTGTAAGGAACCGTTTCATGTGATCAGGCAATAAAGGCGCCAGATTAACGGCTAGCAAAAACTTCTTTAGAACCAGGAAAGCCCAGAAACAGCAAACATTTATACTTATTTAAACGTAATGAGAAACGATCTATATCTTACTATAGAGAACTAATGTAGTATAAAATAACCAAAAACTATACCAAAAGATTTTTTAATTTCGATATACGCCCTAATATAACCGACGGACCATGTGACAAGGTTTACACTGGGCTGGCAGCCTCACCATGTACAAAAAATTGCGACAGAAACCACCTGTGACAGAGCACAACAGAGCTTTGATGCAGGTTGCAGAGCTGGTTCTGTGCTTTATGAAGAGCCAAAAGTGAAATAATGAAGATAATGATACGCATGGTAGCAAACACAAAACAAAACATGGCGCCCGGTTTCAGACTGTATTCTGTGTAGGCAAAATTCTATTTCATCATGAGAAGGATATATTTATTCTGGAGAAGTATGGATGCACTTTCTGGAAAACAATCTTGCTTATAATTTGTCCCTGGATACCGATAAGAATCACATCATATGTTGGAGAAAAAACAGTAAATTGTCTGGTTCAAAACAGTGCTCGCTGTTTGATTGCGTGTGTTCATAAATTGTATATTTATAAGAGGCTCAATGTGTTTGGGTTTTCCAACATTCCAACCTTGGCACACTTTCTGAAAAATAATCCAACTTATAATGTGCACTTGGATCAATATTTGTTAAATATTATAACACAGGTGACAGGTAACAAAATGGAAGCATTTTTTTAAGGGATGCAACTTACATCTTTTTAACCACTCAACCACCGCGTAGTTCTCGCGAGATTTTTGATGAGCCAAATAAAGAATAGGACCACTCTTCCATCATGCATGTCGTAGAAGGTGACTAACACGAGAATATTATATGATGCTAGCTACTTCATGGTGTAAAAGAAATTGCAACAGAAACTACTACCCCAATAGCACGTGAAAGCCTTTATGCAGGCTTCCTGTAAGACAGTGGTAGACAACCCATGAGCTGTGCAGAATCTTACTTTAGAAAGACTGAGATCTTCAAAGATCTACCTTTATAAAATAATGTGTGCAGTTTAAGTAGAAAATCACTTTCATTTGTAACATGAACAGCTTCAAAATGTCTTTCAGCAAAACCTTTTTTGGCTAAAATTATGGTTGCTTCGTACCTTTAATCCTGGGGATATCTCGTTTTTAAATGTTGGAGGAGGAGCCGCGCTAGCGTAGTGAATACAACACCGCTCTGGCGACCGGGTGATTCAGGATCAAACCCGGGCGACGGCATTTGAGGATTTTTCGTCGACCGGGATTTGGACTGGATTAACTCGAGACCTGGCGAGTACATTTGAAGAAGCGTCGTCGACCAGGGACTGGCGGCTCCTGAGCCGACCCAGCTCTAATGGGTACCTCCGAAAATGGCGAGTATCTGCCTGAATGGCGAGGTACACTTGTCTCTGTACAAGAAAATAGGATACTCACGTAAAAATCAATGTCAGGTTAGACATTAATAATAACCTGAGATTTCGCCTCGAGTATTAGCGGGCGTACGAAAAAAAAAAAAATGTTGTCCGTTTTTCTTCTTCCATCAGCTAAAGATCTACCAATTCCTCCCCTGCGAACTACCAGTAAAACGAGATCGACCCATTGCCGGCCCCGGCTGTAAAGAAAGCAGCTTGAGTGGCGGCCCCATACTTGATAAGGATAAACAGCGAAATGAATGAAATCACTCAAGAATTCTCAGGCCACGTGTATGTGTAAAATTGTTACTTCTCGTATTTTCCTGCAGCATCAGTATTGTCTAGTCCACGGGGTCTCAACCTTTGTTTGCTCATGGCCCTCTTCAGAGCCTCATTTACCTCTGCGGTCCCCCTCATTGTCGCTGTTAGCTGGAAAAGCGGTACTTTACTATCTTACCGTGGCTGTAAAGAAATGTGGCATGGCCCAATTGGGGGGGGGGGGGCATATGGCCCATGTTGAGAATCACTGCTCTAGTCCATGTATGACTCACATCTCCACACCCACAGTCTACAACATTTGCAGTAACCCAAGCCCAGGTGTTAGGTATAATCTTTCCTGTTCGTTTTACGCCTGTTTTTCGCTCTTCACTCACTGAGTTACTTAGTGTCTTGCTATATCCCTTGGTAAAAAGAAAGAACAAGATACGACTCAGGAAAAAAAATATTTGATCAGCTTGTGCATGGCTCTAATCTACAAATCCTGATGAAGATGAGTGTAACATTTGCAAACATCACAACAATGGGACAGAATATAGGGCATCTTAAGTAATTAAAACCAAAAAAGATCATGGGCACATAAACAATATCACATGAGAAGAGATCGCTAAAAAGCAAAATAATCACATGCAGAGAATCGTGACACGATACTCAACACCTCAAGGTTCTGCACTTGATGATGATTAATATATCAGTGACCTTTTAAATTGATATTTAATCATTGCAAGATGGCTCCAATGATGAGTACTGTCATAGTGGGAGCCGTCGTAGCGCAGTGGTTAGTGCACTGGCTTTCTAGTGTGATAGGGTGGGTGTGACGTAATGAGTTAATAAGAGTGGCAGATGTTGATAGAGTAGAAGACTAGACACGTAAATTTAGTCTAGACAGGTGTATTCCAGTCTCGGAGAAGAGTACTGGTGTAAGGATGGCACAGGTATAGCTATAGCTGTAAAGAGCACACGTCTGGATGGAATTAGTATGGATCAAGAGCTCTAGAGTGCTATCGTCACCTAACTATACTGTGACAACAATAATACAGCAAAATATAACTGTCAACAATAAGAACTTGACAAGTCATAAAATTACAATTTACTGAATTATTTATTAATGTACAACTAGTTTCTTATTTCTCTTTTGAAAATCAGAGGATTTCAATTACAATGAAAAAATACAAAATCAACAATATTTATAACTTTTTACATAAAGTTCATGTCTACGTTAATCTTAATGTCTTTTGCCTGCACTGGGTTAACACAGATTACACTTTTCATCACTACACGGTCTCTTTTGGGATCTCACAGAAGTTTTTGGAATATTAACACTTAGGACTTAGCTTTACAGTCCTGGACAATGTCTGGTAACACACGAGTGTAGTTGGAATCCAGCTTCTAGGATCTTATGTTTGGCTAGCCAAGGAATGATGGAGCCAAAACACTTGAACTCCGTCGCACACAGTATACGTTGAGTGGATGGTAGTTTCAGATCAGGCTGTTCCAAACTAGACCAGTAAACCTGCAAAATATGTAGCATATTGCTAGTCCTTGTGTGGTGATTTCTCACGGGTCTGCGTGTTGTGAGGTGATGTGTTCAGTGTATGCTTATAGGTATGGCATAAGTTCTGGTTCAATGGCAGTGTATAGGCAATGACAAGTCTAAGTGATTACATTTTCAAAAATACATAATACAATTTCTGTACACAGTCATGATGCTGCATTTTCCTTCTACATTCAGTTTGAATTTCAGTCATCAATAAAACAATGTTATACACCATAGGCCTTCCATTAGTTCTGCCTTTCCATTCCTGCGCATCTCTATTAACTATTATGCATCCTGGTCCTTGCCTCATTATCCATTTTGAATTCAAATGTTGTCTCGCAGTTTAATTTAATTATCAAACCTGTAGAAGAAGCATTTGCATACATGCATACATATATATTCGTAATATTACATACCCCTTTTAGGATAAACCAGAAGTAGAACTGACTGAAGGCTTGGCAAAAGTTCAACTGCCCGGCATAACAAATAGGAATGAACTTGCTCAGGTGTTGATCCTTCTCTCTCTCTCTCTCTGCCTTTAGATTCGTCTCTCTTCCGAGGTTTCAATTTTTCGTGTGTATTCTGTCTGCCACGATTTCTCTCTATTTATACACAGCCAGCGAGCGAGCGAGAAAACATCTCACGTCTGCAGCTAAAATGTTCATTCCAAACAGCTCGCGCAGCGGTTTTGTGTTTTCTTATTTTCTTCCTCCGTTCCGTTCTTTTTATCTTTTGTATGAATCATGTGTGTTTATACCTTACTTTAATTGTACCACCAACAGCTTCTTTCCCTCCAATAATTTCCTCTATTGGGTTTGTCTTAGAATTTATATAATTTTCCAAAGTGGCTTAACTTGACAAAATATGATGAAGTTGTATGTTCTCAAGCTTCTATCTTCTTTTTGCAACAACGGTGGAATTAGTTGTTTGAAAGGAAATAAATGTGGACTTCTCCGCTCCTAACGATACTATTATCAACTCTTTCTGAACATTCCTTCCTTTTATATGAATTGTTTTCGTTAGCCATCAAAAACAAATATCGCTTCGTTTTATGTAGCCCGTACCCAGCGCTAGAAAATGATAGAGAGAGGCACTCGCGTCCACTCGGTTTAAACGTATCACGAACCAAGAATTTGTCTTGCGTATTTTTTTCTCACCACGCGACAGTGGGCGAGATGATGATGATGATGATGTGATATTTGATCACTCTCTTTCCACACTCGCAACCGACCCGATTCAACAATAAAACTCTGATTCTTGAGGCAGGGGCTGTATTTATTTTTACAACCCATTCAATGACTAAGAGCACACTGAAGCAAACATTAAACAAATAAACCAATAAACCAAACACCAAACAAACACCCAGCTAGTGCTCAGTTGCTAATCCTGAAACGCAAACAAAGCACGGGCTAGTTAAAATCATAGTTAAATAACGATACTCTCCAATGCCAAACAGTCCTTCCACGCCACCTGACACCCTCAACTATCACACACGCACACACTCATGCGTGTCGTCCAATGCGACTAGTATGGTGTTGTGCATGAGGTTGGCAATCTCACCGTGTAACATAGGTTGCTACCGAAACCACTACTGCAAGAGCACACACCCAACTATCACACACACACACTCATGCATGTCGTCCAATGCGACTAGTATGGTGTTGTGCATGAGGCTGGCAATCTCACCGTGTAATATAGGTTGCTACCGAAACCACTACTGCAAGAGCATCTGAATGTTTCATGCGGAGGCAAACCACACTGGTGGCCCCATGCTCCCTCAGGAGCGGAGAAGAGAAATATATATCTCCAAGTGAGCCCACGTGCTCTCACAAACCATTCTTCACATAACAATAATTAAATAATCATGAAATATACATAACATAGAATTAACCAATATGTACCACAATTACTCTCAATAATGAGAATAAACCACCTCGCAACTGATCCATCTCAATATTCGTCACTACCCTCTGAACATGTCGTAAGTGACGACTGGTGCGCCTGGCCCCAAACGTGTCGTAAATGACCCCCTGATGAGATTGGGAACTCATCATATAAAACACATTGTTACAGAAACAACCACTACCATAGCATAAAAACGCTTCTTGTGGGCCTGTAATGGACACCAGCCGCATTGGGGTTTCCATGCTCCGCTAGGAGCAAACAGAGAAACACCTCTGTCTCCAAGTGCCTTACGCACCAAGGAGTGGCTCGCGCTCTCCAGAAATCTAAATATATATTCTCACCTCACTCAAAGTAACCCACTAAAGATATACAGTAGAATAATCAATAATCGTTACATACACTAAATTACTCTTACATTAAAGAACAAAATAAAATTACTCTTGACTTAACAACACTAGAACTAAAGTCATCACATAAAGGAAATTTACCACGAAAACTCTCTCTTCTATTACTGAGGAAAATTACATTTAACCTACTTTCACCCACGTGTCAATTCACACGATATAAAACTGCCTAACATAGCGTGTTACATTCAGACTCCTTGGCGCCTTCTTTTACGCATGGTCATCAACACGTGGTCCTCCCGGTTGCTATCTTCCCAACTAGTAAATATTATCTAAATTGAAGTAATAAATTGCTTCTCTGCCTGGTTTCATGTATGAGATAGTTTCATACTATATTTGCTTGGTCTGATGGATGAAATAATTGCTACTAAAACTCTCACAACTGTGATTTGGACTTACACTATTAAAATCAATCCACGCATATTATTTTCACTCATTTATATTTCAAGACTAAATTATAAGGTCCTGGAAACATATCAATCTATTTATTTCATTAACCATTAAAACAGACACGCTCAATATAATTCTAAAGCTACAGGGAAATAATGGTAATTTCACTAGGAAATAAGCTAGTCTGCTTTGAAATCAAACTCACGTGTCATGTCTCTGTCCTTCTGCTACCCACACAGGGCGCCTCGTTTCGTTTTCTCTTGTCTGGACTGATACTTAAAAAGGGCCGCTACTGGCTATCGCATTCTTTATATAGGCACTAGGCTAATCACTCGACTTTAGTGCGCTGCGCGTATTAATTTGGGCACTTAAGTAACACTCGCCTTTATTGCTCTATTAGGCACGAAAACACAGATATGGCCCACAACTATCAAATATAACACACGACTATCAAATATAACATACCACAACTAATTCTTAGGCTTTGTTATGGCCTAGTCATCAATCTTCTTCTTTGTCAGAATTTTCACATCCCAGCAATGCTTGCTCGCGCGGTCACGTGGGCTGACAGTCACGTGGGTTGCGCGCACATCGAAAATATACGGGGGATAAATATGCAATGAACATGAAGGGGGAAGCCGGGGTGTCTTTACGGCCCCATCACATATCTCCCTCCTGACTTTGTTGTCGTCCCGACAACATCACTACCTCTGGCGCTTCAATTGTACCCTCTTAGATCGTTGGTGCTGCGCATGAATCTTTCTGAGCGGCGATGCTTTGGGCTGAGCTTCTGGAATAGGTACAACCCGGCTGGGGACACTCTTGGTCGTCATATCCCTCGTTGTCCGTTGTTGGGCTGTCAGCCGCTGTGGTCTAGAAGACTCGCTCACCTGTGCCGCGTCGCTGCCTGCCAGTGACATCTGCCTGTCAGTGCATGCAGCTGTCGACTTTGTAGGGGGATCGCTCTTGACGAGTTTTACACTCATTTTGTGTGGACGGTGGCTTACGTTCCCCACAATCTGCTTTTGATGAGTCTCCTCTTCTGGACACCGACGTGCACTCCCTCCTATCTGCTTAGGAAGGGTTTCCTCCCCTCGACAACGACCAATTTTCTCGGTTCCATTAGGGTGACAGTTGTCACGGCCATCTCTTAGTTTACATTCTGTCGGCAACCTGGTTGTGGCAGTACGTCTCGGGAAAGAGCTCCTTAGAGATAGGCGGCTATCAAATGTTCAGTTGACTTGCATCTAAAACATCGTTTTGGAAGAGGACCTTGGGGGCATTTGGCTGCCATGTGGCCTGAGAACTCTCCACAATTGTAGCTCCTCAACTTTGTAGGCTTTCTCTGTGCCATGGGACGCCTCCTACTACCTTTACACTCTTGACAGCCAATGTCGCATACATAAATTGCTTCCATGCCCTGGACCGATGGTTTGCTGTCAAACTCTACTCGTTCATTCCTCGCCAGACTCCGGAATCCCTTTCTGAAGATCTTGGTCTGATGTACGAATACATCAATACCTCCATCATCTGGCATGATGAACCCCCATCCCCTGTGGACACTATACCACTTGCACATCCCCTTTCGCCTTGTCGGTGCAACTGCGTTTGTTGGTGCTGTCAGCTCACAGCTTTCCTTGACAACAGCCTGACTCTCACATACAAGAACACGCACCTCCTCGTCGTGCTTTGACTGTTTTCGCGGTTGGCCTGGTTCTTTCTCTCTTTGCACCTCCTCTTATACTGGCAAACTGGTCTCTGACATCTGTGCTATCTGAGACTTTAGGAGGGATAAATCTGCTCTGAGTGCCTCCTCTTCATTGTGAGCTTCTACACTGGCTACCTGCACCAGTGTATCAGGCTTTTTACCTTCACATAAAACAGCATATTCCCAAGGTCCCTGACTCCCGGCCTGGAAATTCCTGGTCATCTCACTGACTGGTGGTTGCTCGCTGTAGGCTTCTTCTGCTATCTTGAGTAACTGCTCAGGGCTGGCCTTGGCTCCGCCACGTATCCGTAATTCCCTAGAGACCCATTGTGTAACGTTGTTCCAGATTACGTCTACCTTGTCTTCTGCGCAAAAGAACGCCATCTTCCACACGGCCTCTACATCTTCCACAAACTCTTGCCAAGTGTGATTTGCATCTCCACTAAATAGCCTTACCTCCGGGACCTTCACGTACACTACCTTCACAGGCGCATTGACCGAAGCCATCTTGCTGCAATACCGCACCGCTGGGTGTTTACAATATTTGTTATATTTGTTCGTTTGCTGTTTGCTCTGTGTCACTGTCTGCCTATCCTGCCGACGACGCCAATTGTGATAGGGTGAGCGAGATGATGATGATGATGATGTGATATTTGATCACTCTCTTTTCACACTCGCAACCGACCCGATTCAACAATAAAACTCTGATTCTTGAGGCAGGGGCTGTATTTATTTTTACAACCCATTTAGTGACTAAGAGCACACTGAAGCAAACATTAAACAAATAAACCAACAAACCAAACACCAAACAAACACCCAGCTACTGCTCAGTTGCTAATCCTGAAACACACACAAAGCACGGGCTAGTTAAAATCATAGTTAAATAACGATACTTTCACCTGCCAAACAGTCCTTCCACGCCACCTGACACCCTCAACTATCACACACGCACACACTCATGCGTGTCGTCCAATGCGACTAGTATGGTGTTTGCATGAGGCTGGCAATCTCACCGTGTAACATAGGTGTAGAAGCCTGTTGACGTTTTCTTTTATTCAATTGGACGGACAGATTCGGCCTCACAGGTACTGGACACGTAGATGGAAGTCATTTGAACATCGTTGGCACAACAATCATCGTATACTTGGAAAATGGGTGACAATATCAGATGTATAGTTATGTGGTACATCAATATAAAGGAACGATAGAAGGGAAACACTCAATCTCCTGGTTGTCTATCGTCTCAGGTTCTAACTGATTAATCGCGTCAGTTAAGGTGGATACATACAACATCAACAATAATGGTTCACTGACCGAACGTTCTCCTGGCTAAGATTCTTAAGCCGAAAGTTCATCCAATGGTTATGACGACCAAGTTAAACCACAGTAATGGGTTTTTATATTATCTAGCTCCCTGTACCATCATCAGGTAGTAAGACATTTTCTGTTCTCCGATGATAGTCTTACAATATCGGGAATCAAAAATGGCTCCTCCTCCCTGAGCTTCGCTCACTTGGGATGGAGAAGGATGAAGCAGAATTACTTCGATATATAACCATAAATGTCCTCATTGCTTCTATCTATTTCTGCTATCAATAAGCTGGTTACTGGAGTAATCTGGTGCTGCTAAATTACATGTCATCTTCATATGTGGTCAGCAATCCGAGATGCACGATAATACGTCTCTCGTTTCGGCTTAGCGACAAAGTTCACTAAAAAAAGGGTTTTGTTTTACCTTGGTTTAGAAAACACATACAGGCGAATAACGCACGCCATTCCTAGGCGTTAATAATGAATATAGGAGAATCTCTGATAATACTTATACAGAGACACCATCTCCTTCCTAGAATAGATCACAAATCAATCTTTAAACTTTCTAAATAACCAGCCATAGACACGATGACATGACAGCCTCCCTGTTCTCTCTCCAGAACCGCTGCGCATGCCTAACAACGCCTTTCACCCTCAGAGTTCAGCTCACAAAATAGTCCGACATAGAAATACAAAGATACAAAGATATAAGAGCCAATCACCTTAATTAGTCAAGGAATACATATAAATTCAGGTCTTAAACATTTTAAGCAAGACCAATCTGTTTCTGGCCATACCTGACGCAAAAATGACATAAACAGTATCTATACGCCAGATTGTAATACAAGAAAAGATAACCCATGTAATCGAATCTAACATCGATCGATCCGGGTTCTGTCCCCTTACTCTCAGAATCATAGATTCTCAATTAAATACTTTTCCTCAGACAAATAGCCATTACTTACCGTAATCTGTGCGTCACAGACTAATATGTGCGCCACAGACTACCACACCCCCGGGAAAAAAAATGAAAATCATTTTTTTCAATCTGCGAGCAACATACAACAGGCTCACAACGCACCAATAATGCGCAGATGACAAATATCAGCAATTTATAACGCCAAATTAAGGCAAAGTCGAAGTATAGCTCGACAGGTGAGAATATATCTCAACATCTCAGAGAAATTATTTCTCTAAGTATAAATATTTCCAGGGAGGTGTCACCAACGCATTCTACAATACTGGCAATGACATAATGTATACAATAATTTCAATCACAATTTCATATTAAGTACTATAAGTTCATAATTGACAGAAAGAAAAAATCATCAAAAGAGTAGCGGTGAATATACATTAGTGAACCGCTAAGTGTTTATACAATCACTATATCATATATCACAAATGTGTACATATTTAGATATAGAGAAAAGAACTATTGTAGAGTTAGACACTTTAAAAAGTCCAAGATTTAACAGTTAGGTGGAATCATGTGGGCATCTAGACAGAATGTCTGCCATCATATTTTCTGACCCACGGATAGCTCGCACCGAGAAATGAAAAGGTTGAAGAGCAATGGCGTATCGAGTTGATCTCGAGCTCTTCAAGTTTTTACTTTGAATAGCCGTAAGAGCTTTCTGGTCAGTTTCCACTATGAAATGCGCGCCAAGAAGGAATCTTTGAAGTTTGAGAATAGACCAAACCATCGCCAAAAGTTCACGGTCTAAAACCGAGTAATTCCTTTCTGCCGCATTAAGTTTTCGTGAGATATACATTACAGGATGCAGAGCTTCAGAGTACTCTTGCATTAGTGCCGCTCCAATCCCAGTGGATGAAGCGTCACTACGAAGAACAAATGTCTTATCTGTAGTAGGTAACACTAAAATAGGTGGTGTTGAAAACAAATTTTTAATCTTATCCAAAGAGGATTGGCATTCCTGAGACCAGTGAACCATATTAGGAGACCCTTTCTTTAGTAACGAAGAAAGCGGTGCCATGATAGAGGATAGATTCTGAATGAATCGTCCATAAAATTGTATAAGACCTAATAGACTTCTCACTTGCTTTTTAGTCTTAGGAATAGAGATGTTAAGTATTTTACTGGTATTATGGTCCTCTGTCTTTGGAAAACCATGACCGATACGGTGACCTAGGAAAGAAATTTCGCTAAAACCAATACATGCTTTAGAGGGTTTCGCTGTCAACTTATGCTCGCGTAAGGTAGACAGTAATTCATATAACCCTAAATAGTTATCTTCCCAAGTATCACTGAATAGACAGATGTCGTCTAAGTATGCAATGACATCTGAGCGATGAGATAGGATTCGACGCATCATGCGTACGAATGTAGCTGGGGCGTTCATAAGGCCGAAAGGCATGAAATTCCATTGAAACAAACCCCTAGGTGTAGAAAAAGCAGTAAGAAGTTTGGCTCGTTCACTTAATGGGACTTGCCAATATCCCTTTGACAAATCAAGTTTAGTGAAGAAATGAGATTTAGAAAGCCTAGTAAGTAGCTCTTCTAGTAAAGGCATAGGTTCGGCATCGAACTTCGTAACCTGATTCAGTTTGCGATAATCAACGCAAAGACGTATGTTATTGTCTTTTTTTCGAACAATAACCATCGGCGAAGAATATGCTGAACTGGATGGTTCGACTATTTTTAATTCTATCATCTCATCCAACTCTTTCTCGACCTGTGTCTGAAAATGTATAGGTATAGGATATGGTCTGACCCTAATAGGATTATGGTCAGTTAGAATAATGTCATGTTCAATGACATTGGTGTGTCCAGGAATGTCAGTAAGGACATCCTGAAATGTTTGTAACATAGAAGAGACTTGTCGCTGTTCCTCTAGAGATAAATTAGGAGAAACAGTAACGTTTTTCCATGATTCACTAGAATGGAGTGGAATCACTGGAAGACGGAGAATTCCATCCGAGAAACTTGTTTCTTCATCCTGTATTACTGACAAGGATGAGTAATGACCATGTGGTACTGGGGAATCGTCCGTTGCCTGGAAAATAGGCAGCAAATACTCAGGACGTTCATGGAATTCCGTAAGCATATTGATGTGGAAGGTTTTATGCTTTCCATCAATATCGACAATGTAGTCAACATCGGAAATTTTCGACATTATATCGAACGGACCTTTCCATGAGATAAGAAGTCTGTTTTCCCTACAAGGTAGCAAAACATATGCTTTGTCCCCAGGACAAAGTTGTCGTAAGGTTCTTTTCTTATTGGCAAACTGCCTTGCCTTCTGTTTGGCAAATTCAGAAGAAGAAGTTGCTAATCTGCATGCTTCAATAATCTTGTGTCTAAGCGCGATGACATATTCGTAAGAAGATTTTGTGTCATCATCAATATTATCAGCGGTTATAAGATCATGAAGCAAAGACATAGGGCCGCGCGATCGCGCGCCGAAGACAAGTTCAAAGGGAGAAAATCCTGTATGTTCATTGGGGACCTCTCTATACGCAAAGAGGGCCGCGGGCAAAACCCTATCCCAATCCTGAGGATGATCCTCAGTTATCTTCCCTAGTAAGTTTTTGAGTGTTCTGTTCAGACGTTCCACCATCCCATTAGACATAGAATGATAGATACTACTCAATGATCTATCTATCTTCAGAGTAGACATCACTTGAGACATGATATCCGATATCAATTGGGTGCCATGATCTGATAATATTTCTCCGGGGAATCCCAGACGAGAAAATATTAGCCAAAGAGCGTGTGCAATATCGGCAGTGGAAATGCTCTTCAGAGGTATAGCCTCTGGCCAACGTGTGCACATGTCAACACACGTTAAGATAAACTGATGTCCTCTGGCAGATTTGATCTTAAAGGGACCAATAATGTCTATTGCCATTTTCTGAAACGGCCTAATAGGAATATCTGCAGCCTGAATAGGTGCAGCATGGCGTGGACCTTTGGATTTGACTTCTTGACATACCTTACAAGATCGACAATAAATCCGTATGTCTTTGTTTACAAAAGGCCAAAAGAAAGCCGCAAGAACTCTAGACTTAGTACGGGAAAAACCCATATGTCCAGCACACTGAGAGTCATGAGCGTGCTGCAAAACTTTAACTCTCAAATTCTTGGGAACAAGAATCTGAGAATGCATTGACGTAGTAGAGTCTTGGACCATACGCACAAGTACGCCATTTTTCATTGTAATCCAAGATTTTCGATTTGTATCTTTATTCGGATCACCTTTTGTTGCAAGAGTGAAGAATTTCTTTAGAGTTGGATCATCTTCTTGCTGTTTTATAAATGAGTCACGAGAAATTACCAAGGGATCATCTTGGATATGCACTTCAGTATCTTCAGTAGATGAAGTTTGAGGCATATTGAGAGCTTGTGCTCTTGTGACTACTGCATTAGCAGCTTGCATATTTTATTCTTCCCAAGCAGCCATTTGTTGCGGAATGCATTCTTTGACTCCGTGAATACGACCAATGATGAGATCAGCGATCGGATTCGGCAGAAGACATGCGTGCACATGTCCCGTAAAGAAAGGAGTAGCGATATTGATGATAGTAGTAGAGTACTTCTCTAAGATGCCGCCAAATGTTACACATTTGACTACCTTGCCTATGGCATGGGAAGGATCTACAAGTGACTGTCTAATACCAATGGTGGTGCATCCAGAATCAAATAGAATTGAGAATGGGCTATCATTTACTAGACCTTTATGTAAGACAAGAGATCCTCTTCCATCATGTGCGACTGTCGCAGGAAGAGCAGAAAGAGGGTGACCACAACTCAAAGTAGACACCGTAGTTGGTTCGAATAATGTTTTGCATTGGGGGCATTGAGATGCTCTCCCAAAATCAAACGCAGAACATGCCATATTATTATTAGAGTTTTTATTATCACTAGTCTGATCACAGGCTTCATGTGACTCTTGCTGTGCAGAGTTTGCCTGATAATGTGATTTATGTCCCTTATTTTGCGATCTACCTCGCTTATCATTGCCTCTCCAATTATTATTTCCTCTATTGTAACCCCTATTTGGGTTTGAGTCATAGTTTTCATGGTTACAATTATTATGTTCATTATAATGAGTATCTCTGTAACCATGGTCTTGTTGTCTCCATGATGGATGACTTGGATAGTTCCTATAGTGACTTCCTCTGCGGAAATTCCTATAATTATGGCAACCCCTGTATCGAGGGCTGTCAGCTCGTCTCCAGTTCTTCGAAGAAGAACCTTGAAATGATTGATTACCTTGATTTTGATAATTATTCGAGTTACTCTTTTTATCAAACCTGTTTTGTGGTCCTTGAAATTTGTGTGAGTAATTAGGGTTGTATGGTGTTGCTGAAGCAACTGGCATACTTTCCTTAACCTTAGCATTGCTAATAGCTACATCCGGATGTGCAGTGACGTATTGGGTACAATATTGCTCCATTTCTTTTAGTGTCTTGGGTTTACGCTCATGTAGGAATTCAAAGAATGGTTTATTTACACTTGACATAATCTTGTCTCTGAGCAACAAGTCCATAAGGGCTTCATATGTCTTTTCTGTTTTGGACAGCTCAATCCAACGATTAAATGTAAGACGTGTGCTTGCAATGAATTCTGAGAATTCTACACCTGTTTCAGGTACCATACTCTTAAACAAAAGACGGTAACCTTCCTCTGTTAATTGATATTTTTTCAATAAGGCTGCCCTGATAACATCATAATTATCCTGGTCAGCCTCTTCTACCAAGCTTAAACTAGTCAGAGTGTCACCTTTCATTATCTCTGATAACTGACTAGCATATTGTGATCTATCCACATTATGATTTCGACAAGAACGTTCAAACCTATCTAGCCAAACTGTTATATCGTCACTGGATGGATTAAATGCTGGTAGCTTGATCTTATAAATGAAAGGTTTACCACTACCACCAGATGACTGATTAACATTACACATATTTGTCAATTTCAATTTTTCTAACTCAAATGCTAGAAGTTTTTCCTTATGTTCATGTTCCATCTTTGTTTTTATCTCCTCGGCTTCAGCTTCTCCTTGTAGTGTTTTTTCATGAGCGTCAGCTTCCAATCTTTTATTTTCAGCCTCAGCTTCTAATCTTTTATTTTCAAATTCTCTCTGTAATCTTTTTTCTTCAGCCTCAGCTTCTCTTTGTAATCTTTTTTCTTCTTTTTCCATTTCCATCTGGAATCTCTTTTCCTCCAACTGCATCTGCAATTTTTGTGCTTTGTCATATTGAATGTTAGCATACTCTTCCAACTTATCACCAGTCTTGCCTAGGGATTTCCCTAGCTCAATAAAGTAGTCTAAAGTCGACATAATGTTGAACAATATGTGACTAGTTACCTGAAAAAGTCAATGAAATTTATTCCAAAGTAAATGAGAGCAAGTTTTCATAAACTTGAATAATCAGCTCTCTATATCCCAATCTCTGTGGGAGACAAGCCTTTAATAAGGCCTTGTATACTCACTTGTATAATAATAATAATGATAGTAATAAACTACAAGTTTATTCTATAACCCAAGTGTATGATCAAATATATCTTAAAGCATATGTCAACCAACAACATAAACAAAGGACAATCAAGAAAAACAATACGAAAACATTCGCAGAAATCAAATAAGTTAAATAGAAAAACAGAAGAAAATAATCACAGAACCTGTGATGATAACTGCGCCGTAATAAACAAAACAAATAACGCCACAGTGTATAAATATAAAGTTGTATAGAACTAAATGACAGGAAAGATGAGACCTACAAATACAAACAAATCAAAACAAAACTAAAGAACAGAAAAAATATTACAAAAACAACGATAGGTACAGTCATCACAGCTAACAAAAAATAGCAACAAATTAACGCATGCAAATTTTCAATTAAGAAAATTGCTCCTACTGAACGCTATTACAAGACCTCTATGACGTGGTATCTCTTATAATAGTCACCTTACCCAACCTCCCACAGACATATATACAACACTATAACATGTAAACATTAAACATAAATACATTTATGTCATATAATGTAATGTGAGTGTTGAAAAGGAGGTTCAGTTGTTATCACACAATAATACTGCCAATTAACTAATGAAGTGCCACTTTAATGAACAATTACTTATGATATAAACTATTACAATGTTCAATTTTTTTGAGCAACATATCAGAAGATCCACCGTTGGAATATATGCACTTTTCGCTAACACAGTTACTTCTCCAATAAATCTTCTGTGAAAACTGTCTGCTCTGTTACAAATGTCAACAAGCGCTGACCTAGTTCCAGTGTTATGTTTGACAGGTCAAGCTGACATCGATGTAGTGTTGTATCAGCGTCCGGAAACAATCGGTAGTTGACTTCCTCTCTTCAATCTCTGTGTAGTTTAGACCCCAGGAATCTGGCCTACCACATAATGTAGAAGCCTGTTGACGTTTTCTTTTATTCAATTGGACGGACAGATTCGACCTCACAGGTACTGGACACGTAGATGGAAGTCATTTGAACATCGTTGGCACAACAATCATCGTATACTTGGAAATTGGGTGACAATATCAGATGTATAGTTATGTGGTACATCAATATAAAGGAACGATAGAAGGGAAACACTCAATCTCCTGGTTGTCTATCGTCTCAGGTTCTAACTGACTAATCGCGTCAGTTAAGGTGGATACATACAACATCAACAATAATGGTTCACTGACCGAACCTTCTCCTGGCTAAGATTCTTAAGCCGAAAGTTCATCCAATGGTTATGACGACCAAGTTAAACCACAGTAATGGGTTTTTATATTATCTAGCTCCCTGTACCATCATCAGGTAGTAAGACATTTTCTGTTCTCCGATGATAGTCTTACAATGGCGGGAATCAAAAATGGCTCCTCCTCCCTGAGCTTCGCTCACTTGGGATGGAGAAGGATGAAGCAGAATTACTTCGATATATAATCATAAATGTCCTCATTGCTTCTATCTATTTCTGCTATCAATAAGCTGGTTACTGGAGTAATCTGGTGCTGCTAAATTACATGTCATCTTCATATGTGGTCAGCAATCCGAGATGCACGATAATACGTCTCTCGTTTCGGCTTAGCGACAAAGTTCACTAAAAAAAGGGTTTTGTTTTACCTTGGTTTAGAAAACACATACAGGCGAATAACGCACGCCATTCCTAGGCGTTAATAATGAATATAGGAGAATCTCTGATAATACTTATACAGAGACACCATCTCCTTCCTAGAATAGATCACAAATCAATCTTTAAACTTTCTAAATAACCAGCCATAGACACGATGACATGACAGCCTCCCTGTTCTCTCTCCAGAACCGCTGCGCATGCCTAACAACGCCTTTCACCCTCAGAGTTCAGCTCACAAAATAGTCCGACATAGAAATACAAAGATACAAAGATATAAGAGCCAATCACCTTAATTAGTCAAGGAATACATATAAATTCAGGTCTTAAACATTTTAAGCAAGACCAATCTGTTTCTGGCCATACCTGACGCAAAAATGACATAAACAGTATCTATACGCCAGATTGTAATACAAGAAAAGATAACCCATGTAATCGAATCTAACATCGATCGATCCGGGTTCTGTCCCCTTACTCTCAGAATCATAGATTCTCAATTAAATACTTTTCCTAGGACAAATAGCCATTACTTACCGTAATCTGTGCGTCACAGACTAATATGTGCGCAACAATAGGTTGCTACCGAAACCACTACTGCAAGAGCACACACCCAACTATCACACACACACACACTCATGCATGTCGTCTAGCGATAGTAGTATGGTGTTGTGCATGAGGCTGGCAATCTCACCGTGTAATATAGGTTGCTACCGAAACCACTACTGCAAGAGCATCTGAATGCTTCATGCGGAGGCAAACCATACTGGTGGCCCCATGCTCCCTCAGGTGCGGAGAAGAGAAATATATATCTCCAAGTGAGTCCACGTGCTCTCACAAACCATTCTTCACATAAAAATAATTAAATAATCATGAAATATGCATAACATAGAATTAACCAATATGTACCACAATTACTCTCAATAATGAGAATAAACCCTCTCTCAACTGATCCATCTCAATATTCGTCACTGCCCTCTGAACATGTCGTAAGTGGTGACTGGTCCGCCTGGCCCCAGGCGTGTCGTAAATGACCCCCTGATGAGATTGGGAACTCATCATATAAAACACATTGTTACAGAAACAACCACTACCATAGCATAAAAACGCTTCTTGTGGGCCTGTAATGGACACCAGCCGCATTGGGGTTTCCATGCTCCGCTAGGAGCAAACAGAGAAACACCTCTGTCTCCAAGTGCCTTACGCACCAAGGAGTGGCTCGCGCTCTCCAGAAATCTAAATATATATTCTCACCTCACTCGAAGTAACCCACTAAAGATATACAGTAGAATAATCAATAATCGTTACATACACTAAATTACTCTTACATTAAACAAAAAAAATAAAATTACTCTTGACTTAACACTAGAACTAAAGTCATCACATAAAAGAAATTTACCACGGAAACTCTCTCTTCTATTACTGGGGAAAATTACATTTAACCTATTTTCACCTACGTGTCAATTCACACGATATAAAACTGCCTAACATAGCGTGTTACATTCAGACTCCTTGGCGCCTTCTTTTACGCATGGTCATCAACACGTGGTCCTCCCGGTTGCCATCTTCCCAACTAGTAAATATTATCTAAATTAAAGTAATAAATCGCTTCTCTGCCTGGTTTCATGTATGAGATAGTTTCATACTATATTTGCCTGGTCTGATGGATGAAATAATTGCTACTAAAACTCTCACATCTGTGATTTGGATTTACACTATTAAAATCAATCCACGCATATTATTTTCACTCATTTATATTTCAAGACTAAATTATAAGTTCCTGGAAACACATCAATCTATTTATTTCATTAACCATTAAAACAGACACGCTCAATATAATTCTAAAGCTACAGGGAAATAATGGTAATTTCACTAGGAAATAAGCTAATCTGCTTTGAAATCAAACTCACGCGTCATGTCTCTGTCCTTCTGCTACCCACACAGGGCGCCTCGTTTCGTTTTCTCTTGTCTGGACTGATACTTAAAAAGGGCCGCTACTGGCTATCGCATTCTTTATATAATAATAATAATAAATTCTTTAAGCACCAAACACGGCGCATAAGGCAGAAACCAGTGCTCTCCAGGTTGTTCGTTGTGACGCCACTCCTCTTAGCTCTTGCACATTATTTAGGCCCAACGTTCTTCCCTCTCTTATTATTGTTCTTCTGAGTGTTTCTTTTGGTCTTCCTTTTTTCCTCTTACCCTCAGGAACCCAAGTGAGCGCCTGTAGTGGTATTCTGTTGTTTTGCATTCGTAGGACATGACCGATATATGACCATCGTCTTTTCCTTATATAGTCGGAGACATATTTCTGCCTAGAGTCTTCTCTTATTTGTCGATTAGTCTTGAATTCTTTCCAACTGATGTTCATGAGTTTTCTAAGACATTTGTTCTCGAATGTATTCAGCCTGTTCTCCAATGATTTTGTTATTTTCCAACTCTCACAGCCGTATGTTAACACTGAGATAACATTTGAATTAAACAGACGAAGCTTGGTATGTATATTCAATGATCGTAATTTCCAAATGTTAGATAATCTATTGAAGGCGCTAGCTGCCAAAGCAATTCTAGTATGGATTTCTCTTGTTGTGTCACCATCCTGAGTCATTTTACTGCCTAAATAATTGAAACTTTCAACTTTCTGTAGTTTTTCCCCGTTCAAGATGATATCAAAGGTCTCGTTAGAAAAGTTCATAGCTTTAGTTTTAGAGGCATTTATTTGGAGACCTATTTTAACCGAAAGATGACACAAATTATTTATTGCTTCTTGGGATTGTCTTGGTGTTGAACTTAAGAATGCTACATCATCTGCGAAATCCAGGTCTTTATATAGGCACTAGGCTAATCACTCGACTGCACATATTAATTTGGCCACTTAAGTAACACTCGCCTTTATTGCTCTATTAGGCATGAAAACACAGATATGGCCCACAACTATCAAATATAACACACGACTATCAAATATAACACAACACAACTAATTCTTAAGCTTTATTATAGCCTAGTCATCAATCTTCTTCTTTGTCAGATTTTTCACATCCCAGCAATGCTTGCTCGCGCCGTCACGTGGGCTGACAGTCACGTGGGTTGCGCGCACATCGAAAATATGCGGGCGATAAATATGCCATGAACATGAAGGGGGAAGCAGGGGTGTCTTTACGGCCCCATCACACTAGCTTAGTGGTCCATGGTTCGATCCCCAGTTGAGGTGGGATTTTTTAGACCGCAAACGGCTCCGGGGTCGACCCAGCTTCATGAACTTTGTACCAGAGCAACTCTGGGAAGGTTAAAGCGGCCGGCTTGATGCTGACCACATCACCCCTAGTGTGCCGTTGGTCAAGAAAATATGGGCCTAACACCATATTCACAATATGCCTCAATGGGTGTGTAACGGGAACCTTTATCTTTTTTTTTTTTTAACCAATGATGATATCAGAAGGGTGGAAAACATTTTCAAAACAAACAAAAATTACAAAAACTGATGGGATGAAAATTAAGGAGTTCATTTAAAATAACAACTTTCTGGTATCAGAATGCCAAGTACCAGTGTTTGTGTGTTTGAGATGGGACGAAGTGGCAGCCTGAGGTCAGATCCCCCACCCCTCTCATCTAAGTAGGCAGAATAAACCCTCCAACAACTTTGTAGTGAATTTGGAAGAATCAGTCTCTAAACGTCAGCCTAGCCGGGCAGGCCATACCACGAAAAATCAACTAGTGGTCCTGTCGAGGCGATTACAAAGGGGCAATGTCCTTTTAAAACAGCATGTGGGTCAGTTGAGCGAATAAGTAGATCTATTTTTGTTCATTTGAATAGCATGAATAATATTCTTATGTTTATCTATAGCATGTTATTTAAATATCTTTTGTTAGACACAGTTCTAAATATACTTTCATCTTTAGTGTGACAGTAATTAATGTTCCTTGATTTTCTACATGAGACTACTGAACTATTTCTACTGAAGGTTTCATCTATGAACTATCCTTGTCATGTTTTAATACTAAACGATTTCTACTGTAGGGATTCATTTATGAACCATCTTTGTCAAATTGTAATGTGTTTATATGCATGTATCCTGTGCTATGATTATACTATCAGGTTATATGAATGCTTATAACATAAACATAGAAATATGTAAGGTAGGCAACAGCACTGTTGCCATTTTTATGAATTTAATAAGTTGACTGACATTGTAAGCCAATGGTTCTCAAGGTTTGAGACCAGGAACACCCCCAAATAGATTTACTGCTCAAGTAGCAAGAATGTAAATCAGTGGTTCTCAAACCTTGGTCTATCCAGTAATCATAAGCAGTGTTCTGGAGGGCTGACTTAATCCATCCCAGCTGGTCATGAGCCCTGAGTCAAGACAGATGAAGCAGTCCCTGCCACCTTCTCAAACCCTACTAGAATAACTTGCCCAACTGGTCCTGGAGTGCTGGGACAGATTGAACCCCTTAGGCAACTAGAGAACATACATCCAGCAGCAGAAATACACTCATTACTGCAGCTACTTCAAATCTCAGATGAGTAGTTTAAATACCAAGTAGAACCACCACAGAAAAGCTAATTCAGTCCAAATGATGCTAATTTATTCTGACATTTCTCAGAACCATTAACAGATTCGTTAACAAAGCTTATGGTTGTACATTTTTGAACATATGTGAGAATCTATAATCATTTTTGTAAATTTGACATAACAGAGTCTGTTGTCCTTTATTCTTGTAATATTGAATTTGGTTGTATATTTGTTTTTCGTAATTAAATCTACACCCTGGGGGCTGAGCAATAATTGAATTAACACTATTGGGTCGGGATATTTTTTTTATGTGGGCTGGGCACCAAATCTCTTTCTCAACTTTATGTACTTTACATAGTCCTTGGTAGGATTCCTGAAAAGGAATTTATTGTCCAGAAAATTTCCTGTTTAGCTTCACCAGAATTCTCTTTTAAGTAAGGTTTCTAGTGGACTAAATCCCGAGGAGAGACAGTTCACTCAGCTTACAGACTGAAATCTTACCATCTAAATATTATCTTTTATTCTTTCATCAATTCTGTAACTCTCCTCAAAAATTATCCGTCACATTCGGTAACTATGCCAACACAGGAACCTGGAAAGATGCTTTTATTTTACGTCTGCATGTCATAAAATTAACCATGATACAACGTTAAAATATCTCCAAAGATAAAATGTAGGGATAAAAACTAATGCGTAAGCTACTAGAATACATGATCGCCCACGCCGCGGGTCATCACCCGCCATGGAAATTAAATTGTTAGACGTGAAGGCAAAACGTTTACCCTTGGAACGGGATGAGAACGCAGATCAAAAGGAAAAAAATATGACTGAACGCGTGCTTGAAACTAGCAAGGCTAAAAGACGCAATTGGTGGGGAAAGGAGGAAAATTCACGTCCCCAAGTTGACACAAGGTAAAGAAATCGACAAAAGGGACCTTAGCTATTATACGCAAGTCATTTCTTGGACGCTTTTGCGATAACTTAGTCCGTTTATTTGAATTCAGCGGCAAACGCAGTACAGAAGATGCTAGAAAATATTTCGAAAAACCAACTAACCTTGAAAAGTAACTTTTTCTTAATAATGATGTTAGGAATATAAAACCTAGCTGGCCGGATGGCCCATCTTGAGCAGTGAAATAATATGCTTTCATTTATACAGACGGATAGATAATAAGAAAGATATTGACAAAAGACTGTGTTGTTCATATCAGCGAGCGACTGCATTGAAACAAAAAATGTCCCTAATTTTCAAAAACTGCAGCCTTGAGACTCAAGTGCTAAAATCTAGTTGGAATGAAAGAGAGGGGATGGGATGGAGAATTGTGGCTAAAAATAACTTTAAAGGCAAAATTGTGTAGGGGAAGGCAGAGTTGGTTAAAAAAACAAGTGTGTTTTTTTTTGTGAAACGCAAGTAGAGACAGACGGACCAACAGACAATAATGCATACTTGACTGAGGTATGACTGAAATGACTTTTTGGTAGGAGGTTTGAATTTGAAAAGGAAAAAAGGCGGTGATTGGCCATAGATGAATATATTATCGGCGCTCAGACGCGCATTTTTGCCATTCGTCATAAGTTGTCCTAGTAGACACAGTAAATTATTCAGTGGTGTATTTCCCAGAAGCTAATTGAAATATTTAGAGGGACGCCATACTAAAGCCAGCAGCTCAGCTGAGTTTTGCTAGCAATTAACTGTGTTCTATATTCATAATTCTGGTAAGACTGAAAGTATTTCTTTGTATATTTTAATATTTGTTTAATGTTTCGAGTGATTTGATACTGCCATATCAAAATCTATCCCTTACAACAAGTAAGGATTCGCTCTAGACCCCCCGCCCCAGTTCAGGATCTAGAGACAAATAAAATACATAAACTCCAGCAAGGATTATGAAGGACAGATCAAGTGTTGAGATCAGTGGAACATATCACCTATCCTATTCTATGGCAGGAAGCTAATGAACATATTTCAGAATATGTAGTCTGGGGGAACTTATCCTATGTAAAACCAAATTGGTAAGATGTGTTGTATGGTCAAAGAGATCTGACCCGTCTATGTGGTGTTGTTGTTGTGTGTAGTGTTGTGTCCAGAAATGGTTTAGAGGATGGAATTCTGACACATGACCAATACTTTATTGCAGAACTGTGAGTTTTTATTTGGCACCAATGGGGTGTCAAATGAGGTGTTGAATATTACAAGAGTGGACCCGTGCAGTTTATATTTTGGCAGAGCAGCCTGATATTGCCCCCAAGCACGGAGAGGTGGGGCCACCTGATTCCAGCACCAGAATTACTCATTCAAGATACGTGAGCGTCTGGACTGCTGAATACTCACCAACTTAATTTCTAACACACCAATTATAATACCATCAATAAATGGACAATGTGTAGTCGCCATAGACAGGGAGTGATGAGGCCACCCCAACAGCACATCCATTAAACGTTCTCCCAGAAAAATTACAACCATAAACAGTAGTAATATTAACTAGTCTTGTAAAATACATATGTACACTCCTTTCATTTATTATGCCATATATTCATGCATTTCATTAATAAATGCAAAACCTTTCATATGTTCTGACCAAAATAAAACCTTGGTTCAGAACAAATAAACTTAAAGAAAATTTATTATCAAAATTGTTACACAGCTTGAGTTAGTTCAGTGAATTATAACATTTTATTAATATTATTAGACTTGTTAAATATCTGTGTGTGTGTATGTAAACTACCATAACACATTACATATCATTACCCTAGAACTTTAACGTAGCCACATTCATTAGTAAAAAAAGATAGGTGTGAGGTCGTAGTGGTAGCAAGAAGGGCCTTCTGAAAATTCACAGCTACATTTATCTCAGGAGCCTTCACAGCTGACCTCATGCATCACACGAAGTAATATCACAATCATACAATACCATCAAATCCACTACACTGCAGTACACTAAAATATCTAACAGACGAGTTTGAAATAATATACAATGTTTTTAAGCCTCAAATGGTTACAGTCACTTCACCTGGTAATGAGATAACACTCCTGAAAGATGAGAAATGATAAGTATATCTTGGCAGTAATGTAGACAAAACTGACGGAAAAGATAATGTTATAAAAATAGTAATTAAAAAAGACAAGAGGAACTTTCACTGCACTGGGAAATATATGGAAATCTAAAGCAATCGAGTGGAACACAAAAGTAAGAATCTTCAACTCAAATGTCAAGCGGTCGGGTAATATATTGCCTTGAGACACGGAGAAAACAAAAATGACAAACAGAAAGATACAGACTTTCATAAGCGTATGCTTGTTTAGAATAGGTTTGAAAGTGTATAACAAGATCAGTAATGGGAAGACGCTAGCGATGGATAGCACACACATTCAGAAAACCAGTTAATAGCATTACAAGGCAATCCCTGTTTTAGAATCCCAAGAGTAAGAGAACACAGGAGACTGATAAACACACGGAGAAGAGAACTAGATACAGATATGAACATTATAAAGAAGCGAAGTAAAACCTTGAACACAGGAAGGAGAGTTTAATGTGCTTTATTAAGGGCATTTGCTTTCCGGAAAATTAAAGGTATTGATGATGATGATGATCACGACGATGATGATGACGATGATGATGACGACGACGATAACCCCAGGGTAAGAGAGATAAAGAGAGCCTAAAGAACACATGCATAAGATAACCGGAAACAGACATAAAGAGGGTGAAGAAGACATAGAAATATCTTGAGCTGATGGCACGTGACAGGAAGACTTGGCATACGTTTGTTGAAGGTCTTTGGTGCTTGGGGACATGAAGGATGGTGAAAGAATGAGTGAATCAATCTCTGTTCAAGAAAAATGATATGTAATAATGTATGTTTTCTTTTCTCTTCTTCGTGTGTTCCTTGCTCTCCCTACCACTCTTGCAGAACAAGAACTAACAGAGATAATCGAAATACATTAGCTGCTGTGATCGTGCTGTTGAGAATATTTTATTACATTTAATTTAAAACAGATCGTGAAAGAAACACCCTCGTTTAACTACAAAATTAGTAATTTTTTTTTTCGATTAAATTTTTGTGATTATTGCCTGCAACTTCGAAATGCATGCTGGTAAATCACTTGTTTAAAATTAGGGTTTTTTCTCAATGCAATGAAGACTCCCGTGCAAGCTATCATTATCCCTCCAGATAGACACAGAAATCTCGGTAAAATCTTAAATTAGACGCACACTCGGACTATAAAAAGCGGAGATGTATTGCGCTTGTGTGTGTGTGTTGGTTCGTTTCTTGCTTGTTGAACGTACGTACTTATGTTAGTTTGCTAGTGTGATTGACTCCCTTCAGTAGGTTAAACAGTTACCAAACGCGTGCAGTTCCGAACAGAGCCTGCAATTGTGTGACTATTGTTACCGATTCTGCCCACTGTTCTCGTGAAGAGTACTAGAGAATTGAAGTTCGCGTTCAGGAGCCAAGTGTGTGGCACTGACTCCTGCGGGCCCGTGTAATTGTAGAATGTCTATGATGTTGTCTATCCATCTGCCTCTTGGTGTTCCCTATGCCCTGAAACTAGATCACTACTGTCTTGACTTGACTTGACTTTGATCCACTGTCACTGAGCGTCAGCTCTTGGTGACCAATCACCACTGTTGTGAGCGCGTAATAGTAACTTATCGGGCTCCATTCTCATGAGATGGCCAAACTACTTAATGTGAATATACGGTGAATACACTGACTGTAAAACCTTTCCTTAAATGTTGTCTCCATTCTTCCCTCATCTCACTGTTTTTGTTTGTTTTTTTAACTCAGCGTGTTTCTTGGTTTTTCCATCTCCTTTATTTTACCATCAGGTCTCAAGTTACTCTTGACCAGACACACATGAAGTCAGTTTCACTACTATACTTCCAGTACATCTTCCAACGTCTCTTAAATCCTTGCTCAGCGGACTATCCTTTGTGCATTTGTTTTAAATTTCTATTGCTCTTGTCTTGTAATATGTATTCCAACTTGACCACCAACATTCAGTTCAAGTCAGGGCTGGATTATCCATCAGGTTACGTAGGCTGAAGCCTAGGGGCCAGAGCTCATCTGAGCCGGTGCATAAGTTTAAAAAAACTAATAATAATAAATGCATAGATTTCTGGATAACAAGAAAATGTTTGCACTTTCCAGTTGCATTCATAACGTTCTAAAAAGATAGTTAACAGCAAAAATATCTTAAAAGACATAATGCATCACAGCAAAATCATAAATAATACTAGTGTCAAGAGCTCTGTATTATGACAACCTCAGTGACCCTTACTTCCACTCACTCCATCATCCACCCATGAAACTGCTCTGTGACAACTAGTATATACCATCGACATGCTGAGGGGTTTGAAAAAAAAATTAATATTATTGCCAATTAAGTAAAGGGAGGGCCCAAACACCAAAAAGACAAGAGGTCCTTCTTGGATTAGTCTAGCTCTGGTTCAGGTTGTGTAGGTAAACGTGTTCCGGATTCTCTTTCGAGAATAAACAACATTGGTTTTTCACATAGCATGAGTCAAATATTCGTTAATTTTTTTTTTTTTTTTTTTTTTGGCTTGAACTTTCAACAGGATTGGGTAGTGTGGCCCATGCCCAACTCTCCTTCGTTGCCTTTTGATGTTAGTAGCTGGAGAGTGGAGAATTAGATAACAAGAAGGCGCCAGCCTGGGACTAACAACCTCATAATGTAAAAATATTACCTCAGAAACCACCGACGCAAGGTCATGGGCGTGTTTGGTGCAGGCTTCCTGTAGGGGGATCAGCTACAGTGGTCCACAACATAAATAGTAACAATAATAATAATAATTCATAATAAAAAAACAAAGAAAAAAGTAAGGAAGGAGGGAGGGAGGAGTGACGGAGGTAGAAAGAGAAAAAAAGAAAGGAAGGAAAGAAAGAAAAAAGGAGAAGAAGGAAGAATGGAAGGGGGGAGAAAGAAACATAGAAAGAAACAAACAAACAAACAAACAAAAAAAACAAAAAGTATCGACTGTCTGTATATCCCCAAACACTTACAGACACCATCCTCAGCGGTTCTCAAAGTGTGGTCCGCAGATCCCTGGGGGTCCTCGAGGTAAAAAATCCTATATATAATATCCCAGCTTTTTCTGTCAGTGCGTAACGCTGTGGTTGAAAGTTAGACATTAATTGTATTGTTTCCCTTATATGTACTCTCCCGAAAATAGTAACACTTACCAAAGAAGGATGTGCAAATGACGGTATGCACAAAAATATTTATAGAATGTGTGACCCCGTACACACACTTTGGGATCCTTGCTGCTGCTACGTAGTTCGTGTACTGTGGTGATGCACAGTGGCTTTTTAAAATACTCGTACTTTTGAATAAGTAAAATTGCCGATAGGTGTTGGTGCTTTTGAATGTAATTCCCGTTTTATGACGGGCTTTTACACTTGTACTTTGATAATCATCTAAGACGTTATTTGCTTTTTCTATTTTTATTTATATAGAAAATCTAGGTATGAAAAGAGAACTAATGAGGGAGGTCAAAGTTCGGCAGCTAAAATACTTTGGCCACATAAAAAGGCATAACACCTTTCAGAAGACCATAACAGAAGGGAGAGTTGAAGGCAAACGTGCAAGGGGAAGACAGCGCTATAAGTGGGAAGATAACATCAAGAGATGGACAGGAAAAAGTCTATCAGAGTGCACCACCAAGACAAGAGACAGAAGACGTTGGAGATCCATTACAGCCAACCTTCGTTGTGGAGATGGCAACTGATGATTTTTATTTAGTGTTTTGCCTCGTGTTGGTGAGGCGCTCATTTCAACCTAGACACAGTGTCCGTCAGTTATATTAGGGTACATGTCCAAATATACAAGACTGTATAGTCTGGAATTGTAGTTAGTAAGTACTCTCACTCTCATTTTGTCACGGTATAACCCACATGCTCCTAGCGGTACTCAATAATTGTTAAGAGTGTAAAGGGTTCCTGAGACCAAAAAGTTTGAGAAACGCTGCTCTAGCAGAATCTTCTAAATGTAACTGAAAAGCTTATCAAACGCTATGGAAAAACACGATCGCTCACAAATGTTTAATAACGGCTTTTAACTGGAAGGTGATGCTGCTGACGGAAACGGAAATGTAGATATTGATTTGTGTGTACCGGAAATAACGTTACAGAGATAGAGAGAGAGAAAATATCGTGAAGTAATATTGTGTAATCCCCGAGATTCTCTAGGAAGATAAAGAAAGAATATGCTCACTGATCCCTCAAACATGTCGTAAGAGGCAATTAACATGAGACCATGCGTGAGGCTGACATCCTCGTCATGTAGAACAAATTGCTACAGAATAAGCCTACCTCACGCCTGTAGTAAGTCGAATAATATAAAATTATGCATGGGGCTGGCAAGCCCATCATGTAGAACAAAGCTACAGAATAAGACTACTCATGCCTGTAGTAAGTCGAATAATATGAAATTATGCATGGGGCTGGCAAGCCCATCATGTAGAACAAATTGCTACAGAATAAGCCTACCTCACGCCTGTAGTAAGTCGAATAATATAAAATTATGCATGGGGCTGGCAAGCCCATCATGTAGAACAAAGCTACAGAATAAGACTACCTCATGCCTGTAGTAAGTCGAATAATATGAAATTATGCATGGGGCTGGCAAGCCCATCATGTAGAACAAAGCTACAGAATAAGACTACCTCATGCCTGTAGTAAGTCGAATAATATGAAATTATGCATGGGGCTGGCAAGCCCATCATGTAGAACAAAGCTACAGAATAAGCCTACCTCACGCCTGTAGTAAGTCGAATAATATGAAATTATGCATGGGGCTGGCAAGCCCATCATGTAGAACAAAGCTACAGAATAAGACTACCTCACGCCTGTAGTAAGTCGAATAATATGAAATTATGCATGGGGCTGGCAAGCCCATCATGTAGAACAAAGCTACAGAATAAGACTACCTCATGCCTGTAGTAAGTCGAATAATATGAAAATATGCATGGGGCTGGCAAGCCCATCATGTAGAACAAAGTTACAGAAAGCACAGCTGCGAGGGCATGTAAATGCTTAGATACAGGCTTCCTGCAATGCTGACCAGCTGCAATGGTGGCATCATGCCTCATAAGAGGCAAAAAGGAAAAAGAAGAAGAATTACTGTACATATAATTATTATTACGTGTATTTGCATAACATCTTGTCTCATGGCACGACAAACATGCGACGCTGTATGCCTCTATGTGAAATATTAACGGTAACATGTACCTCGTTCTAATATTTGCGATGCCTGGTCTGCTTTAAGTTGGTTTTAAAACATGAAGGAAAGCGTAAAGAAAATTCGACGCTCCTGTTTTGCAAAAATGAGTTAATTATAATTATTTCTCTGCTTCTTTTTAAAACGCATTCAATGATATTGCATTTTATCTAATTTTTAGCGAAGTTGTATTCACTTTTTATTAAATAACATTAACTGTCTTCTTGTAATAAATGCAATGAAAATTGTGTCGAAATATACTACTCGTCAACAGTCAAGGGCCACTCTATTATTTTCAATACACTTTTATATAAGAGCATGGAATGATTAAATGAAGGAAGTTTTTAGTAAAAATGGGCGCAATATCTTCCTCTGACAGTCCTCTATGCACCTTTAAGCATAAAAACAACTCACCGACAACCATGGTGATCACGTGCAATTTGGTTTGCTGACCATAAATTCACATTTTTAATCTGTTTTTTCAAACTTCCGTACAACCAAACAGGTGAAGTAATCGTGCTGATTGACATTCCTCGTGCAATGGCGACTTTCCGTGAACAGAGTTCACTCTTAATTTGTTTTACAATCAGCAGACTTAGGGTAGTTTCATCACTTGTAAATACCATGCCACCGAGAAGAAGTCTTGACACCTTACAAAGAATGAGGGCTATAGCGTGGGTTAGAAGTGGTTTATCTGTCCGTGAGGTTGCTAGACGGCTTGCAGTGTCACACTCTACTATCCAAAGAATTTTGGAGAGATTTCAGGCCACAGGAAGTGTGGAGGATCGCCACCGGCCAGGTTGCCCTAGATGCACCAATAGACATGATCACGGTTCCTCTTGTTGTCAGCCCTGCGCCATCGAACAGTGACTTGTTCCACTCTAAGATGTCAGCTGAGACAAACTGTAAACGTTAATGTCAGTCAAAGCACCATTCGCAGACGTTTACATGAATTTGGACTGGCTGCTCGACGTTCTGCAGTCAGAATCCCTCTTACTCCTGCTAATCGCAGAGCCCGTGTTGCTTGGTGTCGCGAGCACATCCGACGGACAAGGCAACAATGGAGTCAAGTTCTCTTCACTGATGAATCTCGCTTCACTGTGTCATTCAATGTTGGCATGATTCGAGTTTGGAGACGACCAGGAGAGCGATTTACTGATGACACAATTCGAGAGGTGGATCGTTATGTTAGGGGTTCTGTCATGGTCTGGGGAGGCTTCTACAGACACGGCAGGACCCCACTCTACATCATCCAAGGCAACTTGACCGGCCCAAGATACCAGAACGAAATCTTGAGACCAATTGTTCAGCCTGCTGTGGAGGCCATAGGTCGTAATGCCATCCTCCAAGACGATAAGGCTCGACCCCATCGAGCTCTTGTGGTAAATGAGTTTATTCAGCAACATGGGATCATCAGAATGGCGTAGCCAGCCCATTCCCCTGACCTTTCTCCGATTGAGCACCTCTGGGATGTCCTTGGTCGAAGATTGTCAACAAACCCCCACCTGCCAATGGATGTTGCACAGCTGACTGCATTTCTGCTTCAGGAATGGCAAGCTGTTCCTCAGGATGCTCTTCGGACCCTTGTGGACTCGATGCGTCTACGCTGTCTTGAATGCCTTGCTGCAAACGGTGGTCATACCCGATTTTGAAATGTCTATTTGTCCAATATCTATTGTGTGACTTTTGAAAAGGTGGGTGACACACTTCACAGCTTCATTGCGTTTGAATGTGTGTTTCCATTTCTTTGCATGACATGTCAATTTGGTATTCAATAAATGCCGTTTTGACTGATACCAATTACGTTTCTATCATATTTGTTTTATGGTTTCAGCCAAGGTTTTTCTAAGTGGCCCTTGACTTTTGACGAGTAGTATATTTCACGGTGAAATCTATATTCTGATGAGTGGCATTATTATTTTAGCTGTGAAGGAGATAACCTGTGTATACACAGAGTGACTGAAGCGTCACTCCCTATTTTTAAATCTTCATATCACCGCTTGTATCTATTGGATCTATTGAGGCATATTGGGAATATGGTGTTAGACCCATATTTTCTTGACCATCGACACACTAGGGGCGATGTGGTCAGCATCACGCCGACCGCCTTAACCTTCCCAGAGTTGACCTGGTACCCAATTCACGAGGCTGGGTAACGAAGCCGTTTGCGGTCTAAATAATCCCACCTCAACTGGGGATCGAACCTTGGACCACCGAGCTAGGAAGACAGTGGACTAACCACTGCTCTACCGTATAACTGTTGGATATACAAAAAATATGTCAAAACAAGGGGCAATAACTGCCATTAGACTAACACATTTAATTATTTTTGTATGACGTTTGCCTCTTATTCTAAAAGTATCGGGTTCGCTCCCAATACAGGGAATATAATTGATAGAATCTTTTTCAGAACCAGTTGTTCCTAATGATGTCATACTCCCCCTTGATCTGCTGGGTAGTGAGATCTGCTGGGTAGTGAGATCTGCTGGGTAGTGAGATCTGCTGGGTAGTGAGATCTGCTGGGTAGTGAGATCTGCTGGGTAGTGAGATCTGCTGGGTAGTGAAATCTGCTGGGTAGTGAGATCTGCTGGGTAGTGAGATCGAATTTTTATCCTTCTATGATAAGGGCGAAAAATATAGGAGGTCTCGTGTGTAAGTTCCGCGCGTTAAAAATTCCTCGGCTGTTGGAAATCGTAAAGATTAGGCCATACGACCGCAGCCCTGGCAAAATTTAAAAATTAGGAAACCTACCCACCACAAAAATATTTATAGAAAATGTGATTCTTGTGTACACACATTGAGAATCCTCGTGGTGCTACGAAGTTCGAGAACTGTGCTGATATCCTTCTTGTGTGATCTAAGGAAGGAGATCGCAGCACTAATTGAGTTGTCCGTATGCAATGAAGATAGTAATTAAAACCAAAACCAAAATCAAACCAATTAAATTAGAACCTAAAATGGCCAATAACCTAACGGTGTATGGAGATCAAAATTGCTGCACGCAATGAGAACATGCGTTCAGCAGGCCAGATCCAACTAGAGCCCCTTGATGTACAGAGAGTTACGCGAACTATGTCAGAATCGAAAACGAGGCTGAACGACGTAGACGCCATTTTCGGCTAGACAATACCAGTGCTAGTAGCGAGAGTAAGCATCGAGTAGGATTTTTTTTTTTAAATTAATGAAGAAAAATATCCCGTTCAACCTCTGATGGGTTATAATAAGGATATATATTGTTTTCAATTAATATCGAACACGAGGACAACCAGAAATCGTTTATCAGTTTAAATACCCAGATATGGTTGATCAAGAGATCATTTTAGAAGCCTATCGGTATACACAGTCTCCTAAGGAAAAACGTAGCTCCACGAGGAACACTGTAAACCTAGTTATACAAGATCAACCCAGGTTGCAAAGATGTAGAGTAAGCAGCCTTCGCAAAATCCCATACACTTCGAATCGATGTAGATCACAGAACGATCGAGCTGTTTCATTCCCTACACAGGACCATATAAATTACATTGCTACAAATCGACGTGACTTCAATCCACAGAAGAGAGACTCTTACCACCACCATCACCCAACCAGACGAATAATCCCTTTGATGTCCTGCCACACAACCGGATGGATAAATTGCCGTAGTGAAAGAGATAGCGTACAAGTACATTGCCGTGGAGAAAGAGATAGCGCACAAGTACATTGCCGTAGTGAAAGAGAGAGCGCACAAGTACATTGCCGTAGTGAAAGAGAGAGCGCACAATCTTGGCGGACTGAGAGAGAGATTTGCCGCGCGGAGACGGTGTTAGATTTTTCGCTCGAATTTCAGAAAAAAAATGTAAGAAAATAAATGTAAGAAAAAGTATGGTGCTCGGATTGGGTTCGAAATTTCAACAATTTCTTCTTCTTCTTCTTCTTCTTCTTCTTCTTCTTCTTCTTCTTCTTCTTCTTCTTCTTCTTCTTCTTCTTCTTCTTCGTACACTCTCAGACATCCACTTGAATGTTCTCAAAGAAAGCAGTAGTCAGTTTGAGGCTATTTGAATCCCCGTAAAGCTTTTCCACGAAAGGAGCTGGCGTCGGCCATATGCACTTTCTCTGTACCACATATAAGGGGCAACTTTGAAGCAGATGTTCAGCAGTCATTTTATCGGTGCCACAGTTACACTGATCGGTATTTCCTATCTTTAGCTTGTTGAATAGATGGTTTACATCTGCCGGTGAATAAAGACACAAGAACCAATAATTATACTAAAATTATAATAAAATTATATAACATTATATAATAAATTATATAATATTATTATATAATAATAAAAACTATATAATAAGTTATATAATATTATTATTTAATAATAAAAATTATACAATATATAAATTATTATATGCACTGAAGCAAATTAAAAACGCACCACCTGTATAATCCAGGAACAGAATGTGAAATGTAAATATAAGTGTTTACAAGTTTACATATTTGGAATCTTTATTCATTTTTCTATGAATCCATGCTGGTCATTAATTTGTACATTTGATTGTTATGAAATTCATTGCATTCTGTACAGACAAGTGTGGTGGATTTGGTGTTATAGCTGTTATTATTTAATACTATTTGTCTACCAAGTGAGGTCAGCTGTGTAGGCCCCTGAGTTTAGTATTTGATGGTTAAGTATTTTCAGGGAACCTAGCTGCTACCACCCTATGATCTCACTTGGTTCTATATTTTTACTTATAGTTATGTGACTACGTCTAAGTATCTAGGGTAATGAAGATATATTGCAGTGTAAGTCAAATAATACAAATACACTTTAATTCTATCACATAAATAGGACTGAGTCAATACTACAACCACAAACGGACTGACACTCTATGATATATCTTATAGAAGTCTGTGGCTGAATATTTGGTAATAGTCTATATTACAATTTTATTTGCCCTGATTCAGAATTTTTTCTGAGTCAAGACCAACAACAAAATGAAATTTATGGTTTTATTTACATAAAATTAAATACCACAATGGATCTTCTGTCCATAAAAGAAATATTACAATCTAATTATATTTAGGTATTACTATAGACTAAGATAACACTGGTGATTAATGGCGGGTTGGAGTATTTTCATCATACCCTCTCTTTTCTCTATCTCTTGTGGAATGTTTATTCAACAGTCTATTTTATTTTTTATGTTTTAATACAAGTAGATGAACTCTTACACCCGTGTGTTGCCGAGGCCCGAAAGGGGAGCAAAGAATAGTAACACTGCACCCTACCACGCATGTCGTAAAAAGCGACTAAGGAGGGTTGGGCATGGGGCTGTTTACCCCATCCCGTAAAAACTTCGCACAGTGGGCTGATCACCTGCTTGCCAACCAATCTGATTACGGAAACAGCGATAGATTGTTTGGTCTGTTTTTGTTCCACAAAGACGCCACTAGGCGTGGTGGAAACAGCAATAGATTGATCAATTTGTTGTTGCCCTAAGACGCCACTAGGCGTACTGGCCACATACTGCTTTGCCGGTTGGTGGCTAAGGATGGAAGAAGAAGATGAACTCTTAGTGCCGACACAAGGGCACTTATCTTTCTGATGGTAGTAGTTATGATGCTGACAATCTCCTATATTTCATGGGTTGATTCGTCGTAGACAGCGTGTACCAGCAAAAAATTTCAATCGAATGACCAATCTGACACAGTCCCTGATGTAGTGTGGTAGACAGCGTGTACCAGCAAAAATTTCAATTTCTCTCACGAAGATAAATACACCAGGGTTCTGGCACTAGCTTAGTACCAGAACAAAAACCCCGAAACAAGGTTATGATTCTTTATAACAAATCTACAATATCATTCCACAAGTAATACATGGTATAATTCAATAAAAGAAAAGGGTCAGATCCCTCTGACCAACCCATTTCAACCATTTTCATCTGAGATAACAACTCATACCAGTGCTCCTATTCTTCTCCCTAATGACTACAACGCCTCTGACACTTCAACAATGATCCTCTCCCATAGGATAATGTGGGTTACCCTTCCCACTGGTAACTGTGGAAATCATCTTTAGTTATACAACTCATGTCAGTTCTACTGCGTGTGAGCAACACCACAGGCCCTGCATAAGTCTGCTAGGGGACCTATGTACTTAGTCGCAACCTTCCCAATAAAGCAGTATCTCATACACCAATTTTTTTTAGTAACAAGGTTAATAAATTCGTTCTTACCACAATTCAATGGAAATATCACAAACATACGTTGACTGGCATTAGCATTAATATATATATTTATTTAAGTTCAGCTTTGCCCTTGTTCAGACTGCGAAGGTTTTTTATTTTCACTCTTAGCACTGCTGTTCTCAACGCAGCTTGCATCTAACACTTTTGTATCAAATGGCGACAAGCCTTGGAAGCTTTTTGCCAATATCACTACACTGGCCCAATCACAGCGAGGGTCTAGCTATTCAATTCAAATTAAAAAAAAAAAAAACTCCAAACATACTAGGAGTGAGTCTGCAAAATATATTTAGCTTTTTGGCCAACCAATACCCTCCTTCCTATACTCCTATGCTAACCAATCGGATTTGAATCACTCTAATGCCTCTTTTTTTTTAAACTTGCGTCCCCAAATAATGTTATAAATAGAATGAGCAAAAACAACAGTCCGTCCGTCTTACCGTTAGTAGATATATAGTATTATTTCAATATCTTGGTTAATAATTGGGCTACTATGTATATTAAAACATATTATTGCTCAGGAGACTCTAAGCTGTCATTATATATGATTTTATGGCCATATTCATTGTCGTTTGGATTTTCATATTCGTCACTGTTAGTCGTTACAATTTTGCGTTTCAAAACCCAAACGCGTGACAATGGTATCATTTCTTCTGTCGCTCCTTCATCCACCTCCCTTCTTCTCTCTCTCGGTCTTGGAACAAATACTCCTTGACCCTGCAAAATGTTATTTTTAATTCTCAAGGACGAACTAGGAAAGCGTGTAAGATTTGACGGCGAGATCATTTTCTAAGCATTACCACTGTACAAAATTCAGCGCTCTACTGGCGGAAAAGACGACGACAGGCAACCACACACGGGCGGCTTTATTTTTTATTATAGGAGTAAAATCTTACTGAATTTAGCGATTATCTCACAGATTTCGCTACACACCTCCCCTCCTAAAACATGCATTCATTTGCAGGTTATAATCTGTGAGATAACTTAGCGCAAATGAAGTCCTACGCGTTTTTCTGATTTTTTTCATAAGGATGTCTACTCAAAAAGTCGGCACCCACATTCTGAGAACCGGGAATATATTCAGTCGTAAATGAATAAGGCTGTAAGAGCAACGACCATCTTAATAACCTAGCATTTTCATGCTTTTCCTGTGACAAAAATACGAGCGGCTGTTGGTCTGTTTGGACCACGAAGGTTCTACCATACAGATAAATCTGAAATTTTTTTATAGCCCAGATTAACGCTAGACATTCCTTTTCACTTGTTGAATAGTTTGTTTCTGCTTTGTTCAACTTGCGGCTTGCATAAGCGACTGGGTTCAATTCCCCCTCTTGTGAAAAGGACCTTTGCAACAATGTAGCCCCTAGGCCCACATTGCTTGCGTCACTTCTCACGACAAATTCTTGATTCAAGTCAGGCAATTGCAATACCAGCCTGCTTGTGAGTTTTTCCTTTAACTCCTGGTATGCCAATTCACACTGTGCTGACCAATTAATTGTATCAGGTTGTCCCTTACGAGTTAAATCCGTCAGAGGAGCACATATAGAGTTAAAATGTTTAATGTACTTTTGGTAAAAACCACACAACGACACAAAAGATCGCACATCTTTCTTTGTTTGTGGCCTTGGTGCTCTCTGCAATTTCTCCAGGTTCTTGGGGTCAGGGGTCATGCTACCCTGATGTACCGTATGTCCCAAGAATTCCAACTCTTTACATCCAATACAACATTTGGTGGGTCTAGCAGTCAGGTTAGCCTCTCTGAGTCTATCAAACAGCATATTCAAAGAGTTAACGTGTTCCTCAAATGTTTCAGTAGCGATGAGGATATCATCCATGAAATTCGAGATGCATGGATTTTTCAGGGGATCCAACAATTTTCGAATCATCCTAGAAAACACACTCGGGGCATTTTTCAACCCAAACGGCAACATGTTGAACTCATAATGGCCTTCCGAGTTGCTAAAGGCTAAATAAGGTCGAACCTCAGGCTTTACTGGAATTTGATAATAGCCTTTGCTAAGATCCACCTTAGAAAAATATTTTGCCCTGTTCAGCCTGGCAAATAGTTGATTTGTATCAGGTAATGGATCCACCTGACCTTCTGTGACAGCATTCAGTTTCCTGTAATTTATGCACAGTCTATGTTTACCAGACGGTTTCCGCAACAAAACCACACTAGAGCTATAAGGAGATTCACTGTGATAAATAATCCCTTCTTGTAACAAATAATCTATCTCCTCTTTCAAATCCTTTTCCTTAGCGAAAGGAATAGAATAGGGCCTCATACAGATGGGTGTTGGGTCTAGTAGTTTCATATCATATTCCAACAAATTTGTGTGCCCCGACTTATCCGTTAACACGTCTGTATGTTTCTCCAGGACCTTTTGAATCTTCTCCCTCTGTCCTTTTGTCAGGTGTTTACTGATCTTCACCCTCCCAAATAACAGGATTGCCGGTTACTTTTGGATGGCATCGGTAATTATCATGAAATTGGATGAGTGGTGGTGGTGACTTTTTCTTCCTTTTGTCATCACATAAGAACCTTCCACTACCAATTCTTTTCCTGGGATTGTCTCCCCTCAGGTTCAACTTCAAATTGAGAGAACTTCGCTCACTTTTATCTTCCTCCAGTTCACATAATTCCGACCGAGGGATTGTCGGCTTATTCTGGGGTAGAATCACTCTTTGTACTCGCGCATAGTGGCCATTCTAATACATTCAATTGAAGACTGTGTGTGAAAAGGGGGTTCCCATTCCACTGTGTCTACTTTACTATAATTATTTTTATTTCCATTGTCAGGCCTAAGTTTGCCCCGTTGCGTTTCTAGGTCCTGATTATTTTCCCCACTGGTGGGTGTTCCCTCATGAAATATGCCACTGGCTTCTACAAAATTTTCAATAACTATCTTTACATCTGGCCAATAATATTTTTGAGAAACCTTTTGGCAGATGGTACCCTACTTTTTCCTCGTGGTCCCTATCTTTTCCAACATGTTAAACTCCTTATTACATCTGCCCTAAACATCTTGGGAAGTAACCAGTTGTCCCTTGACCATATTGAACGAGTTCCGTTCTTCCGTATAGTAAGAAGTTTAGTTCATTCATATAAAATTCTCCTTTGCGTGGAGGTGTGGTGACAGTTTGGCAAACTTTTTAAATACATGGCTTGGAGTGACCTATCCTCAGCCTGTGCCTTCTCGGCTCCTCTGG